>JAGDQP010001951.1:0-49793 GCA_022664845.1 Lepisma saccharinum
TATGTTGTTGAATTCTCTTCCCGTCCTAATTACAAATCCTAGTAACATCAAGGCTTAATTTGTTATATTTGTAACATGTATATTAAAAGTCAATTTTGAGTCAAAACTGACACCAAGATCCTTAACTACAGTAGTCTGTTTAGTACAATTTTATTAATGGAATAATCAAATTGATAAGTGGTTTTATTTCTATTAAATGATAATACTTTACATTTACTTATGTTGACTCCAAGTTGATTAATAGCACACCAGTTTGCAATATTATCTAAGCTTTGCTGAAGTCTTAAGCAGTCTCCGATAGAGTTGACTTTTGTATATATTTTAAAGTCATCTGCAAATAACAATTTTTCATTATCAGGCACACAATCAGGAAGGTCATTAACAAATAAGAGGAATAACAACGGTCCTAGGTTCGAACCTTGAGGAACTCCTGAGAGTGCAGAATATTCATATGATTTGTATTCTTTATATACAACTGATTGCTTGCGATTTGTTAAGTACGAATAGAGGAGCCTAATCACAGTGGGTGAGAAGTGATAGTGATTTAATTTTTCCAGTAATATATTATGATTAACCCTGTCAAATGCTTTCTCAAAGTCAATATAAATCACATCAACTTGCTTGCCTTCGTCCATCGAATTTGCTATGTAGTCCGTAACAAGTGCTAAGTTTGTTACCGTGGATTTCTGAGAAACAAAGCCATGCTGCTTAGTTGAAATAATGGTTGAATATGATTACTAATTCTCTTGTATAAGATATGTTCAAATACTTTTGCAAAAGCTGGTAATATTGCAATTGGCCTAAAGTCATTAATGTCTCTACTATTATTAGATTTTGGGATAGGACAAACCAGGGCAGATTTCCATTTGTCGGGTAAAGTACATGTTTCTAGGGATAAGTTAAATGCTATCAATAGGGGATATTTAAATATATCAACACATTCTAACTACATATGAGGGTATACCATCAGAACCAACTGACGTTTTCGATTTTAAATTTTTGATAGCATTTTCAACTTCCTTTAGTTGAATTTGGTCAATGCACAGTGTCCCTATTTCATAATTTCTATTTCTAACCATTAAGATTATTATATGTGTGAGAGGAGGATAGAAATACCGATTGAAAATACTGAGCGAATGCATTCCCTATCTCATCATTCCTAGACAGCTCCTGACCTTCAAATTTTAATACATTTGGCGGTAGGTGCCTTTTTTTATTTTTGATAAAATTCCACAGTTCGCTCGAGTTGGTATTAACATTATTTTCAGAATTAATTATAAAACTCTTATAAGCAATTGTAATGTATTTCTTAATTTCCCTACGTAATCGAGCAAATTCTTGATAGAAAGGTGCTGAGTTCATGGTTTTGACCCTGGATTGTTTATGATAATATGCCTTGATCTTAAGTTTTCTAATATCTTTGGTGAACCAACACGGATACTTTGAAACAGTACTTATTTTACGAGGAACACACCTATCAAATATTTCATAGACAATATTATAGAATTTACTCACTAAGTTATTAACATTCCGATACACTTGTAAGAATTCCCAATCAATAGCTTGTAGTTCCTGATACATCAGAAAATTTGCCTTCCTAAAATTATAATAAGTGTTACTTTTCTGCTTTCCTTTCTTGACCTTTCTGTTAACTATTTCTATTATTATAGCTGGGTGATGGATATCTTCCGGTACCAACGGTAACAATTCTCTATTACCTTCAACATTTTCAAGATTTGACAGAACTAGATCTAGTGTGCGATTATTATTATTACCAACATTGTTGAATTATCTCAAATCATAAAAATTTATAAAATTATATAAATTTCTACATTTTAAAGATGCGCTTTGCTCAAAATCAAATTCGGTACCGGTTATCTCCGGTAAATTGAAATCACCAATGAGGAGAATAGGACTGCCTTGCGGACAAGTGGATTCAATGCATGCAAATAGGTTATCATATAAATCTATACATGAAACCGGTTCAAAATATACAACACAGATAAACATTGGTCTCCCCTTTACAGTTATTCTAGCAATCAGACACTCATATTGATCATCACAGCTATTCAATACACACAGATTGAATTTTTCAAGAGCCGAGATAAATACCCCACCCCCTTTGACTTTACAGTTTTATTAATATTGCGATCCTGTCTTAAAACAGTATACCTATTATCAAATAATTCACTGTCATAATGAGATTCATTAGTCCATGTTTCAGTAATTGTAATTATATCGTAATTATTTGATATTACACTACAGAAAAAGTCATTTGTTTTACCGCGAGAGGATCTAGCATTCTGATTATAGATTCGCAACGATTTCTTTGTTTCACTAAAACCACTAGTTACATTTGGAAAATGATTGTACACTTCACATTCCTTTCTTTGTCAAACTTGGTTCCTTGGGGGCTGTACCATGGTTGAACGAGTGGTTCTCATCATTTGTCTCTTATCGCTAGAGGTGGGGGTGGTAGGAGTGGTATCCTCACAGGTGGTTAAGAGAACTTCCTTTTGAGCATGCAGTGTTACAACCTCTGCAGTTTTGTTTTGAACGATTTGTTCACTTTGCACTAATGTTTTTTCACTTTTTTGTAGCTCTTCAAGGGTGAAAGGTCTATTATTAATGTATAGTTTATTGTACTGAAGCCTCGCACGATCACCTCTTGCACGAGCATCCTTCATGTAGTTCAATAGTTGTTTCCTTGTTTCACGCACATTCACTGAGAAATCTTCTGAAATCACAACTCTGTTTTTTTTTTTTAAGAATTTTTAAGTATTTTTAAGAATACGCACGAAAAGTATTTTTAAGAATTTCTTTTTTCTTTTTGAAGGCAGAAAATTTCACAATTATCGGTGCATTTTTTCCACGTCCGAGTCGATGCGCTCTTTCAATATGTTCAGAGTTTAAATCTACATTTAGTTGTTTTGTGACAAACTCTATTACTCGTTGTTCAGATTCTTCCCAAAATTCAACTGCATTACGATTTCCAATATTACTAAAAATTAGGTTGTTACGCCGTGATTGGTTTTCCAATTTATCTAAAAGCTCACAATTAATAGCTAATTGTTTCTTGAGTTCCTCATTTTCCTTCTTCACCACACTAAGTTCGTTCACTACCACTTGAAGCTGCACACTCAAATTATTTGTTACACTAGAAATGTTTGTTATTTTCTTATCCATTTCTTCCAATTTTTTGTACAAGTCATCCAATGACGTAGGGCCTGGATTAACTTCCACTCCAGAGATCACTAACAGTGCTGCAATAATCACACCAAACGAAAACATTTTGAGCATTGAAGGGAAGAATTCAAAATTTCTACAAGGTTTGCAACACTTCACTTTAGCCACAAACCTCCCTATACGAAATCTCCAAGTAACAACATCGACACCCATCACGTCACGGTTCACTGACTTCTGAAGAGATGCTAAAACACGTCTGCACTCAAGAAAACTTCACGCACCAAACCGTGAAGATCTTATATGTGATCTTTATAATCCTGTCTCATTGTTACCAAAGTTTAGGTCTTGTGCAGCTCATGAAATTGACAGCAGGCATCGTAGTTCACATTAATATAAATTACTCTTATCTCCTTTTAATATTAAGTTTGTCAGCTTACTTCAATTTTTTTCCAAGTTGTACTTTAGCTGAAAACATTAGATGTGCCCAGTTTTTGTAACAACATACACACCTTATGCTCTTTTCTCCTCCAAGCAGGCAACACGTTTCTTCTACACATTATGCTTTATTGGAAACGCCTATTAATCTTGACATGCACCTTCAATTATATCAGCTGGCTAAGAAAAAGGAATTCCGGTGCTTATTACCCCTGTTGCTTACTATCCGGTTTCGCCCTACATTTGTTAAGTGAATTTGCTAGTGATGTGATAATGATGGTTGTTCTGCCCGAGGCAGGTCTTGACTTTAAAGTCCCTTTGCAAGGTGAACTGATGGTGGTTTGTGATTGGCTTCGATCGGATGAAGATGATGTTCTAAAGACAGGTCCTATAGTTTAATGTCGGTTCCGAACCGAACTAGTGCTTCTAATATTATTCGAAGTATTCACATAACGAATAATATTCGACGAAAAATTCGAATATGTTGAAATATATGAATATTATTCGAATATTCGAACTGGAAGAAATCATCGAATATTATTCCAATATTCGTAGCTCTAGTTTGACGTACTTTTGTTACTTGTAGTATTGCTGTTCAACTTTATGAGGGTGGTTCTCATCAGGTCTGATCTTACATTCATATGAGGGTGGTCCTCATCCTCACCGCGTGATGTTCAGGTTGAGAACCAAGTAGGTGCGGATGACGGCGAAGTTGGAATGTGATAGCGTGCGGTCCAAGGTCTAGGGTTCGAGTTCCGGGAGGGGCATGAGTGTCTTTTAACTAGACACGTGACGGATAATCGTGACTGGCCGAAGTCAGCAGTTACTAAACTGGCCCATATAAAATTAAAAAAAAAAAAAAAGAATGTGAGGATGAAGATGTATGAATGTGAAACAAGAATGGTGGTGTGAGTACGACGTTAATACAGAGTATGAGGGCAAAGACAAAATTCAAGCGTGAGGATGAGAGTGAGAAATGTGAGGACGAGGCCAAAGCTAAAATGTAAGGGGGAGGGGGAGTGAGGTTAATGCAAAGCTGTGACGTTTAGAGGGAAACTGATATCTAACGGTGAGGGTGACGGAGAAGTTCCAACATGAGGTTGAATGAAGCTGAGGCCGAAATTTAAGCGTGAGAGTGTGGGTGAAAAAAAGATGTTTCCCTCTCGCGAGCTCTAGCCTCGATCTCTTTTGACCTAGACCACACAACGAGAGGTCGAAATTACAGTATTTGATCGAGGTTAATATTCAATCGTGAGTTCGAAATTACGAGAGGTTGAAGCTAAGTGAGTGCGAGGATGAATTCCAATCGAGAGGTCGAAGTGGAAGTCCCATCGTGAGGTTAAGTGAATGTTGTAATGTATAGAAAGTTTTCTATCATAAATGTCTTCAGGTCATTCAACATGGCACCATTAATCATTCATAACCCAGTTCAATTTGAATTGTTACTTATTTCTTTCGAACTATCAAACGGCCTGAGCCAAAGTTGCCTAAAGGCTAAAATTATATTCAATCTATCAAAATTATTGTTGTTGCATTCAAATCTCAGTTTTTGTTACAATAAAAGAATACTGAAAAGTATTTGAAATATTTTCAATTGCCAAGTTATCACTTAAGATTTTACAGAAAAAGAGTATTTTATAGTTTACAGGCCGCGCGATGAAAACGATGGAACGATTTTCACTCGCAATTTGAAAACAGTTTTATGGTTCTCAGTTATTTCCTTCGACCAGGATACTAAAGGAAGGAAGGATTATTATTATTATTATTATTATTTTTCTTCTAAATTTTAATATTAAGGAATTAACTGCCTACATTCCTGAACCTGAATATTTTCAATCGTCCATTCCTTGCAGACATTCAGCAAAGGTTACAGAATAACTATGTTATTGAATCTTTTCTTTCGAAGCAACGAATATTTGCTACTTTGCGAGAAGGGATTTAAACCATCAGAATAAATGATGCAGTCCTGTGTGTTGAATGACGGAGGAATCGTTGGTTGGAAATATGTCATGACGAGTTTGTGCTTTGGGTTTTATAAAAGGCTCCTTGTGTTAGGCAGCTATTTATAGTAAGTTACACACTACACAAAGTTACTGAGTCACCGTAGCTCAGTGGTAGAGCGTTGGCGTAGCTTTTGGGAGGTCGTGGGTTCGATCCCAGCGACCGACCATCCTGACTGAGGTTTTTCCAGGGTTTTTCCTCAGTCATACGAGGCAAATGCCGGGATGGCCCCTTCAACATAGGTCCTGGCCGACACCTTCCCGAATCATTTTCCCTCTCCTATCCCGACCTCAGCCTTAGATCCTAAAGGCCATAAATAAAATTCAAACTACACAAGGTGTTTGAGTTCGAAACCAAGAACGAATGCTAGTCATAAGATCTGATAATGTTAAAAGCTTGAATAGGCTTAAGAACTGGGTCTAAATGGTATTTGTGACTGTAAAGCATGATCTACTGCTCACTAGAAGAAGCAAGCGAAGTTGTATGTGTGTTGAACGCGCCTGTTGTATATCATAGAACAGAGTTGCTTGCTGAGATACTGTTTTTGTTCTATTTTGCTTCGGGCTGTGTTGAAAGCTATTCCCGTTGCGTTCAGTACTTTTTGACAGAAGCAATGGTGATGATTTTGTCTTTCTTTCGTACAGAGAAAAAGAAACGAAAGTTACATTGCTAAAACTCTCCTTCAAAAGTAATATGCAATTCAGTTTTGTGGCAAAATGAATGAAGCTTAATTTATAAAGATAAAATTAATTTTATGGGCGGTAACAGCACTATGGCTTACGTCCGTCAAGGAAGCTTAATTTATGTTCTGCAATCAGAGTAATTAAACGAAGCACGAGTAAATTAGAAGAAATGAATTGTAATAATGGTATCCTAGGCGTTACTGATATGTACGAAGTAGAGGAAGTAGGTGCAGCGGCTGCGCTGCTTACCTTGAAAGGTGAAAAATCTAAGATCGATTTTGATAATCCTGAAAATGAAAATTTAGAAATTTCCTACAAATTTTGAGCAATTTAAGAAGATAACCTATGTGAAACCGATTTTGGTCCTAAGGTGGTGTTAATGTTGAAAATGACGGAATGTGTAAAATGTCAGCCAGTACCATTCCGAAAGGGTTGCAGTTATCAGAGGGCGGATTAGGTAAACTAGCAGACAGTATCCGTATAAATCTGCTAAAAATAATGATCAGTGCAATCATACTGTAGGTATTTCGTTTAAAACGTGTATGATTTAGAATTTAAATTTTATTTATGGCCTTTAGGCATCTAAGGCTCAGGCCGGGATAGTGGAGGGGAAAGGAGCGGGGATGGTGTCGGCCAGGACCTATGCTGAAGATGCCATCTCAGCATTTTCCTGGTGTTAGTGAGGAAAATCCCTGAATAAACTCCAGTCAGCATGGTCGGCCGCTGGGAAATACGTGTATGAAAATAGAGGAACAGTCAGTACCGTTAATTTTAAATGAGCAACTTTGAAATATTGCGAGGTGTGATGGATCCGATCCACCTGTATCAGTTTATGTTGAATGAATTTAAATTTTATTTATTGTATTTAGACATCTGAAGCTCAGGCCGGGATAGAGGAGGGGAAAGGATTCGGGAATGTGTCGACTAGGGCCTATATTGAAGGTGCCATCCCGGCATTTGCCTGGTGTGACAGAAAAAACCTGGAAAACCCTCAGTCAGGGTAGTATCGATCGAACCCACGACCTCCCGAATGCTACGCCAACGCTCTACCACTGAGCTACGGCGGCTCGGTGTATCAGTTTTTTGTATTTGTTAAGAGACGTATTTGAGAATATTTATCCGTATAGTACCTTTGTTCTTGCTGTAAGGTCACGACAGAGGTTCTTACAAGAGGAAATTAAAATACGTCATAGATTTTGTTCTAGCTAGTTAGAAGTGTATTGTAACTTGTTAGCTAAATTTTGTTCAGGTACTGCTATACATAAATTGATCAAGGATCAAATCTATAGGTAGCAAAATACTAACGAAAGTTTGCATAATTTTGTAAAAAAGATAGTCAGAGCTACTATTCAGATAGCACAGTTTTTGCAGGGAGGTTCGAAACTAGAATCTTAAGATTAGTTTGTTCTTCGTCACTCTAACAGTCTTTGGAGTAAGGACATGCGCAAAGGCTTAAATTCGAAACTGGGAAAGCATATTGATCCTGTGTTTGAGCTATAAATGCTGTTTTGTTTATTTTTCACAAGCGTGCCACCTCAGGAGAACCATAATGATGTGCATCTTACTGTTCGGGTCGATGCCGTGCCTCAAACAAACTGGCTACCAACTTTCCAGATAGCACACTAGTTTATACCAGATTTGGACTAGTCTTGATTTTCCTTACAGTGGTAAACGTCACGCACAAAATTTGTTGCAACGTTGTGGGAAAATTCATGATGACAAACACGCCCCATTAAATTGGTGAAAACATCTATGACGTTTGTTAGTAATCTGCTTAGCTACGTCAAGGATAAATTACGATACCAAAGTGGTTGTAACTAGATCTCGTCTTGAAATAATGGTAGCGTGCTAGATTTTTAACTGAAAAGTCGGGGTTCCATAAACAAATTATCTCCTTTTAAACAGTTCGTGGTAAGTATTTGCTCCCCTTTCCTTTCTTTTGTATTTTTAAACATTTTACAGAATTTTCAAAATTGTACCAATTTCACGAAAATAAGTTAAACAATTCAGGTTAGATATTCTTTTCTTTCATTATACGCAATACAAAGACAAAAAACGGAATCGGCATCGACTCTACCAGTAAAGTATACACATCATTATGATTTTCCTGAGGAGGCTTGCTTGTGAAAAAATCAACGAATCAGGTTTTATAGCTCTAACACGTTGAAATCAGCAATATCCAGTGTTGAACAGGGTTGAAGTATGCAAAATTGGCGCGCCACAGCCACCAGTCAATAGATTTGACCACCTGAGGTCACACCTTGTGGCACATTTTGGCCACCAGTTCTTTTCCCAAAATTCTCAATTTTACCGGTATCAAGACTGCTGCCGTTCACCACCGTCCTGAATTTCATCTTGGTGCCGCAAGTGGATTATTTTCTATACACCGTCGCACGTAGTGCAGTTGTTAAAAAATTAGTAGTTTGCGTAAGGATAGTATTGAAAAAATTAGTAGTATTGAAAAAATTAGTTTGTTTCACTTTATTTGGATGGTAATTAATCTTGGCTCTTGACTAATTCCAATATGAATTTATATGTAGTTTGTGTTTAACGAAAGTAAAACATAATATATTATATGACGCCACCAGTGATTTCAACTGGCCACCAAAAATTCTTCAGATAACCTTATTGGCCACAGATTTTAGAAAAAAAAATAAACACTGGGGTTGAAGCCTACTTCATAAGCAATCTTCGTAACATAAAAAGACTAGTAAAATAGGTCAGTCAGGAGTGCCGCGATAGTATAGTAATTAGAGTGACGGAAACAAACTAATCGGAAAATTCTAGTTCGAAGCCCACTGCAGACAACTGATTTTTCCACCACGGGCTTGATGTTGGCTCACCAAAGTTTTAACAGATCAAATTTGCAGTAAGTATGACGTGAAAAGGTATGTAGCAAGTTTGGAGTGAATGGTTTGTAGCAATTTTGTCACATGTCAACTAAAAACTTTGCTGCAATATTGTAGCAAGTTTGCAGGCTTTCAATTACAAACTTTACTGCAGACTTGCAGTGCCAAACTTCGTGTAATGTAAGTTTGGGTGGTATCTGGGTATGTTGTAAAAAACGATTGCTGATGATAAAGGTATTATTTTCTTAGTTTCTAATAGATGGCTTCCAAAAATAAGATGGAATTTGTATGTTAAAATTCCGAAAACATTAAGGAAACTAGAAAATATAGTATATAATTATACTAGTCTAGAAGACTACAAGCGTTAATTTAGTATGGAACTTAGTATAGAGAGTACTAATGTATCCAAAAGTAAATGGCGTAAAACTTTAATCTGCTGTTAATGCTGATTTAATCATTATCAGGAAAACTGCCCAGGCAGCAGTAATGTTGAATCTAATTTTTAAATGCAAAATAAAAGCATAATCGTAATAGAAGGGTTCCTGACAATAATATTTTGAGCAGAAAAATGGAATCTATTTTCCGTTAAAGATAAGGAGTATTTAGGATTGTTATATTCTGTGGTTTCTAAATCTTTATGTACCTGCGTTTTTCTTTCTTTTTTTTTAAGTAAAAAAGAAAGGTGCTCAACTTTAAAGTGTTTAAAAAAGAAAACCACGGTGTAACCGCGGACAATCGGAATATTAAAATGAACACTGTGATTTTTGTGACGATTAACTTTCAAAGAGAAATTTAAGGATAAAATTAGATATTTTGGTGGGAAGTAAAAACACAAAATCGCTTTCGGTTTGGACATCACACACTGTCCTAGCATTACTTTTGATGCTCGTGAAAATAATGCGGTACTAAATAGATTTAATATTAAATTATCTTTAGTTGTGGATAGGGACTATGTAGTAAAAAACAATCTCTTTCTGTTTATGGGTTTTACTTGCTGGAACCCTGATGAAGTAGACTCCTCCAGTATGCCAACTCGGGGGCTAGTTGATGCACCAGGGAATCCTGGCAAAGATGAAGATAAGAAGAACAGTAAGAAGTTGGAAGTTCAAACGGCGCCAGCTCCAGAATCAGAAAACAGTCATGTCACCGGGAAAAATGGTGCAGAGACAAGAAAACCATCAAGATCACGCAAGAGGAAACCTCCCACACCAAATCTACTCCTAGGAGAGATTGTTAAAGAGATAAGATTAGTCCTGGAAACAGTTCTTCTACCCTCCCTTTCATTTGTAATATTAATGCATTCAGACCTAGTCCTCGTGGTCCAGGCAGTAACGTCGGGGCTTCGGATCGGCAGTGGGTAGGTACGCGGGTTCGAACCCTATGGCCGACTATCGTGACGGAGGTTTTCCAGAGTTTCCCTCAGTTTCCTTACGCCAATTCCAGGATGGTACTTTAAGTAAGGTGTTGGAGATACCTTCCCCATCCTCTATCTGACGGATCCCGGTCTGAGTCAAAGATATCATCAATAGGTCATAAAATAAATTCAATCCAACTAATTTATTTACGCAGCCTATCTTTCGTTTAAAATAGTAAGGTTTTTAATTTTAAAAAAACAAGGAAAGTCTCACTTAAATCACTGATTAGTCATTCACGTTCGTGCATCAAAAAGCTGTCCACTGCTTCTAGATTGTTAGATTTTCGATTCGTCCACTCTTTTTCTTTTTTTAATGTGCACTCCATGATATTAATGACATAATAATTTTTTTTTTATGTCATTGCTATCATGGAGTTGATATATTGACTTACTGTATTGGCATTTGAATGAGTTCTTTATCAGAAACCGGGCTTTTCCACTTCCTTGCTGTTTTGAATTCTGCGTACGGTTGCTGTCATTTGTCACAGTCTCTCTCGCCGAGAGTTCCTCAGTTACGCAGCAGTCAAGCTTGGAAACTAGGTACTAGGTAAAGTGATGTTAAGATGGATCTCGGGATTATGAGGATACTGGACCAAAAGGGATGTTCCTCGTAGACAAACTTCCACCTTGCGGGGGTTTTGGAACAGGAGGGAAGATTAACGAACCGCAGAATCCGTCCCTTTCCAGGAGACGGTCTCCCACAGGAATCCCTCTTATCAGATGCAGGGAAGAGAGATTACAAGACCACAAGATCCACTCCTCCTAAAGAAATTGTCTCTTCTGAGAACCCCTTAAAATACCTGAAAGGAAGGACAAATCAAAACAAACATTAAATATAAATGCTCAACAGCTATATTGCACAATTCTGATCGGTTCTCTTGGATGTTACATGCCCCAGAGGGTCATTACGTTACATTATATAAATCACAGCGAACACTAAGATATTGAATGTAATAAAGATATTAACATAATCATGTTAGTATCCAAATAATAATAATAATAAATTTTATTATCGTTAAGCTATTAGTCTCCACATCTCGGATATTGATATATTCAATTAAAAACATAAAAAGTTACTTATTTAATCTTGACGGCGACAAAAGATTTAAGGGGGCGTTTGGAATCAATTCCTATCTCCTAACTCCTACTCCCTTCGGGTAGGAAATATTAAAGGTACCTTCGTTTCTTGCTCCGAAGGAAATGGTTTCGTACGTCCTTCGACAGGCGTGACATCTGTTGATAAATGTTGGAAGATATCTTAACTTCCGTTATTATATCAATATGTCGATTGGTACTGTAAACATATAGAAAAAATCGCAAAACACATTTATTCCCCCATAGTAAGAAGTACAGGACGCACAACAATAAATCAGTATTATTCCAAAAATACATTTGGTTGGAATGTTGCGTGCTATGTCCGCCAGAACTTTTTGAACGAATGTGAAACCCAAATTGGTGAGTGTGTATTTAGGCTTTTACGATTTGCTCTATTAAACATAAAATATCTAATGCTTTTGTAAAGTTGGAAAGGTGGCGTCTCCCTATCGGGCTTCTCGCGGAATTACTAGCTACAACATTCCTTCACATGTAAAAAGCAATGCATCCCTGTGTGTTGCGTTTAAAACAAACTGATGTGTAATGCTAAAATGGCTTTATACTTCGTGTGTACTATGTATAAAGGCCAAATGACCTTTCAATGTTTTTGAATTACCGAGAAAGAAAATCAAATAACAATGGTGCGTTGTGTTATAAACTGTGTACAAGGGTACATTTATATTTTGCATTTATTTTGCGAAGCTTGAAATATCACGCTAGCATTAATACTACAGAAAAATAAGAGCTTCCTTGGATAAACTTTACTTTATGGTCCGCATCTTCCGCTAGGTATTGAAGAATATGTACGCTTTACATCACTTATTACTTTACCACTAATTGTCGCAGACAATTTTATAAATATCTAGTGACAACCAGCAATCCATAAAGTATTACGAAAAGCTATGTCATTATTTCGTTAAATACGCACTTAGTTGATCAATACCCAATAAACATGGAAGCATGCGGAGGAATACTTATGGCGACATTCCGTGTCAGGGTTCGATTTGCTATAAATTACGAAGGGGTGATCCTAAAGCTAGTGGTTGCTGGTAAGTTTCAAAATATTACCTGAATGGGTAGAAATACAAAGATTTTATCCCTGGTTGCGATGATATTCGGAATCAACAACCGGTGATAAAATACTCACGCACCAGGGAAGATCCCCGACATCCCATCGGCAAATGAACACTGCTCTGTGTTATGAATGAACGTCCACAAGAAAACACTGACACTATCTCGAGCAAGCGAAGGGGGTTAGTTAAAGTCAGGTTAGATATGTTCTTGTAGACGTGATGTACATGGCGTTTAAAAGACACTGCATGGACTTGCCCCAATGCGCAAGATGCTAAATAGTCCCTGTTTTTTCTCTCTCCCTTTCAATTTTATTTCACCCTTCAATTACTCGAAACATTGTGTTTAGATGTGACAAAGATATGGGGCTCCTCCGTATAAGGAAGGGCGTAAGGCATAGTGCTGTTACAGCCCATACAATTCATTTTATCTTATCGAAACATTGTATACTTACTGTACTCTACATTGTGCTATTGTTTGTCTAATCTTCAAATACGCTGTATAGTAAAATAGTCAAAAGCTTGCGGGATGTAGATAACTGCATTCTAACTTTTCGTTTTCTACACACCTACATATCAGGCGCTTAGGGACTTGAGGAAGTATACGAGGGTGAACAACCTGAGTATTTTCTTCAAACTCACTTTAAGATAATAATGCAAAAATCTGCAATGCAATTATGCAAATGCTATAATCAAGGTTCCTAGTAATTACCAGGTGAACGTGAAGTGATAATAGAATAGATATGCTACATTGAATTATAGAAACATGGAATTTGTCAGATCCCCCCAATGGTGATGTAACCCCGAACTGTCAACTACACGGCCCTAACTTAATTTTTACTGGAAGTGTGTGTCTTAATGTAGATTTAAACTCTCTATAAAACACGGAACAATTAAACTTGCTTCTCTCCAATTTTTGCTTTACTTCCCCAAACTAAAAATTCTGACTGAATCCCTGGATAGAAATGTTTCATCACTTCTGATTTAGAGGTGTGAAATCCATAAGCTGCACTAAAATTAAATCGAATTTAATTTAGTACGGTGAAATGCGAATGTTATAAAAAACTAGTTGGATTTATTTCACAATTTCGCCCCTAGACAAAGTACTGTCCAGTATTTACTATGTTAAATGTACTTCGGATGGTAACATTATTATCCAGGGTTATTTTGGTGAAACAGGCGGTAACATACCTTCTGTCTCGCTGGGTCTTCTAGGTAAATTAAATGGCCGAATTTCCGGAAAGGCACCTTCATGAAAGGTGCTATAAAAGGACTTTTGCGACTCTTCCTTTAGGTTTCGAACGACCTTCAATATGGCGGCAACGAAGAAAAAGGTGCTTTTGAAGGAAAAGGTAGTGATTCCGAACGCCCTCTTAGTCTGTAAATAATAGTAACACGCGCTCTCTGGTGCTTTCTGGTGTGAGAATAGTGAAACGGCATAAACACAGTTACTAAACACTGAATGGATCAGGATATATTAACACTGGACTGTGCGGATAGTTTGCACAGTTACTAATCTGAAACTTCTCCAAAGAACTTTTATTTAGATCTCAGATGACTGATTTCTGTCTAAATCGATATATCTGCTTTTAATAATAGCATCTGTACGCAGAACTAAAACTCGCCAGAAAGTATAGAGTTCCGATTTCTGAAATAGTTGATTCATTTATGAAACATACTGTTAGCTTACTTTTAGTGAATGTCAGTGTTTTTAAATTTCTCTGTATCGGAATGCTTTCATAATAATCGGTATCAATACAAATTCTTCCCTCAACCAGAAAGCACGAAGCCAGCATGAAATAATATAAAATCGTCAGGGCAAAGCAGGCAAGCGTCCGAGAAGCTAGTCCTCATCACGATCCCCACTCATACTACAAAACTGTTTGCATGTATGAAATCTTTACTATTTTTTCATAAAAATTAAAGTAAAAAATTACACATATTTATTTTGACAAGATGTTCCTCAGAACCTACACGAAAAATCGTTTATGATATATTAGTTTCGAGTAGCCATCTGTGTTGAGAAATTTAGCAAGGTGAATTTACCAATGTAATGCGCAAAATAATTTTTAATCATTGCTTGTTATTTTATTTTTAAAAATGCAGTTAGAAAGATCGTTACTGCTTTAGGTGCCTTCGACTACATATGATCAACTTTTTCACTTAATGTTAATTGCATTTAAAAAATAACTTACTTATTATACAATAATGTATAATATATTACAACTAATGATTCAACATGATTTAAATGTATCATAAAAACTGTCAGTTGTTAGCAACTGACAGTTTTTATGATACATTTCAGTGGCGTACGTAACGGGGGATATGAGGTATATATCCCCCCCCCCTTGACTGCAACTTTATATACTTGGAAGGAGAATATTTCCACAAGAAAAGAATGAAGTTATGTTTGGAAACATATATTTGTTAGTTAAAATATAAAATTGTTTGTACGGTGCGGTAACAGCACTATAGCGTACAACCGTCCCGATATAATTGTAATTCATATTGTTTGTTCATATTGTAATTCATATCATTGTTTATTCATAAACAGACAAGGGTCGTATTGTACATTCTGCATTATAGTTTCACATTTAGATGTGGTAAATAACCATTAGGACAACCAATAAAATAAAACTTCTTTGAGAATAATATCGATAGCGCCGGTAAAAAGAAAGCAACAAGACGATTTCTAGACAGTAATGAAGAATGTAGTAGTAATTCCTGTACTGATAGTCCCAACGAGGGTAGAAGGTAGAAAAAATTGAATATAAAACATTTAAAATCTGTGGTTGAGGCAGTTATTTTCTACGTAGAGAAATAACTTTGAGACGTCCTCGTTACATTACATATGAATTATAAATTAAAATTACACACATTGGAAAGTTTCCGTTGTAAGACGTAATGTTATCTTTCAGATTATAAGGGAGAACAAACTTTTTTTTTTCTTGGGATATGTTAGTAACTTTTAACTTCGACCTGTCACGATTAAACGAGGGCAACGCTTGTTAAATTTCACAAACATCCATTGCCCAGGTAGAACTCGAACCCGCAACCTTGGAGACGCTGGCCTAATGCCTCAGACCGCACGACTACCTCGGTTGGCTATAAGGGGAGAAGAGTCTAACCATTAAAATCAACTATTGAAATTTGTGATCAAGTTTCAATTTAGAATATTTTTGCCTGACCAGATACAGCTGAATGATTTTTTGCATTAGCGGATGAAACTCTTATATCGCCTACATGGAAAAACTTTGTTGTTAACTACGTCAATGATGAGTATGATTTCTTAAAAAGCAGTTTATGCACAGACTCAGTAATAATCTGGCAGATCTTCCTCTAACGTGGTGTTGGCTGGAAAATTTTGAAGAAACAATGTCGGGACTTAGCGAAAACGATTTGTCAAATCTGATACATTTTGGTGTTAATTCCTAGATCTTATTTTATTAAGAATATGATGGAAGGAGCAGTTTGCTGGGAAATTAAAAAAAAAAAAAAAATCAAGACATACCGTAACAGTACCTTTCTGCGGTTGTGTAGCACACTCACTCAATGCGGGAGTATTTACGAACAACCATATTCGACTGATATTGAATTATTTAGGATCAGTTGGAACACTTATATTTTATGTCCGCTTACGGAAAGCGGATTTTTGTGGATTATGGAGAGTGCAAATGTTTCACAACGCAATCCGACTTGGGAAGTAAAGTAACGCAAATAACACGTTACCTTTTCAGTAACGAGTTACTGTAACGCGTTACAATATTTTAAAAGTAACTGCAACGGGTAAATAGTTACTTTTCTCCCAAGTAACGACGATACTTTTGCGTTACTTTTTCATCTGTTGTTTGCAAAGAAACAAACACAATTCCTTGTCAAGAAAGAAATATTTCTTAGAATTCTTCTAGATTTTTCAAAGTATAAGGTTTAATGTATTTGTATAGGTATGCATGTGTTGGGTGTGTATATAATCAGGGTAAAAAAAAATGGTATTTCCACCAGTTTACTTTCCACGGTACCAATACAAAAGATGCAAGAACCGGTGCCAAAGTAACGCGTTACTATCGCGTTACTTATTACGTAACATAATGCGTTACTATTTGACAATGGGTAAAGTAACATGTAACGCGTTACATTTTAAAATTAACGTGCTCAACACTGAACGCAATCCATGATTTTACAGAATTGGGTTTTCGCAATTTATGTTCGAAGAAATTATCCAAATTTCTTTATTGAACAATTTCACAAGCTCTCGTTGAAGGCATGTAATGAATTTAATGCATTTAAAATTTATTCGTTATTTTTATTCGATTAAATTAGTATTTATGCAACGATTAACCGTTGTACTTATTCTTACAAAAGGAACACCTTCAGCTTCACTTAGTAGAAGCTGTGAATAATGCCAAAGATGCTGTTTTAAAGTTTGAAAGTGCTAAAGTAAATTGTCTGAAGGAAAACAATGAAAGTCGCAGCATATTTGAGCTTGGAAGAATGTATGAAAATATTTACAGAAATCCAGAGAATGAAGTCTAATTACAGTATGCTCTTTCACGCATGGATTCCGAATTTTTCTTAGGCTTTTTATGGATTTGGGGTAGGTTCAAAGAAGATCTGGATATAAAATTAGATAACAAATACAGCGTCTTTTAAAATTACACCGACAAACCTCTGGAGGTGATTCCTCACATCAAAACAAAATGAAAATTACTAAGACAAATTTTCGAAATGTGTTTAGTTTTGAAGCTTAAAGGTCCCGAAAGCTTGGGAAGATGAACTTCAGAGCTTCATACTTCTAACATCACAAAAAGTAGAGCTGATGTGACATGGTTCTGTCAAGGACTAAAGCTGCACTATCCCAAAATGCATCTTTCAAAATTCTACAATGGGCGCTCAAGGGATTCCCCAAAGGAATTAGAAGATTACCAGAAATTCTCCAAAGTAAAAATGGATCGAAATGAGCATGAATGGGACGGTTTTTACCAGGAAACAATAATTCATTTGCGCCAAATCAATATCTCAAGTAGATTCTATACACGGAACGGTTTTAAAAAATGCTATAATTTTAAAGAAATTTGTTGTGCTAGTTTGCATAACTGTCAAGGGTATGATTTTATATCCTCTCTTGAGAAATTCCTATCTACGCTACTGATACATTTAAACTTCTATTTTTATTCAGAGATAAATATAAATATACACATAATGGAGCCGTTATATTCGGAGCCTCTGAAAAAGTCCTTTTCAAAATTCAGCCGTAAACGCGTAACATCATGACGTAGGTGTGTCGAACATTTGTTTCGAACATTTCAAGGATCTCAATTGTCATTAAGGGGAAGAGGTACAGTTACAGTGTACTAACATTTTTGGTCATATTTCAAAAACAAAATAGTCAATTTGAAAAAGCCCTAATACTGAACCGCCTAAAGAATGTCTCCTTCATTTAAAAATGTAATGGAAAATTTAGGAGTAAAACTGACCTCGTAGCATAATTTTAAATGTACATGCTCTTGACGCCATACATTTTAAATGGGAGAGAAATATGGAGAAGAAAAAAAAACATTTTTTTTCGTAATATATGGGCTTCTGTCTTTCTCACATCGACCACCAGATGATCATATTTACGTTAGGGTTTCTTTTCCATGTTTGTACTTCCGTGGTGACCACTGACCAGTGTGCGTGGAAGAGGCAAAGAAGAGACTGCTGGCTGGTGTCAAGTGACACTAAAGGGTCGTGAGCAGACATTCCAATAGAGCAGAGTTCCCTCCCTCTTTCATTTATCAGAGCAAGGTCGTCAAAGACGTCAAAGAATATATGGCTTATGCCACGTATTCACTTGAAGACTTTTGTCGCAAAACACGCAGACTCTGGGCTGCCAACAGTCTGCAGACTGTCTGCGGACAGTCTTGGATTTCTCCACAGACCGACAGCGGTCAGTTTTCAGACAGAAGTCTTTGGATTTTTGTCTCCCGGCCGAGATGGAAGACACACACAAGGGTCCTCTGGTGAGGACGAAAAACAAGGGAACACATGTCTTCCACGGCTGAGTTTGGTGCTTCTGCCCACCCCCTACCAGATGACATACTTTCCACATCCTACCAGATGACCCAACAGCAGTGTTCGATTTGAAGCGGGGTATGGTTGGGATTTCCCCCTCTCTGCAAAAGTATTCCCTGGCTCTGTTTTCCGAAAAAATTCCCTCCCTCAGGAAATTGTACAAATCGGGCAGTCAGTCTGAAACATTAGACCAGCGTCATGAAGGTCGCGATTTCGAGTTGATTTTAACAAGCATTGCACTCACATAATCATGTCAGGCCGAAGTGAAAAGTTACTAGCATGCTCCATACAAAATAAAGTTCACCGCAAATTCATCTTATTCCAGTTTGTGAAATTTTTATTTTTCATTCATATCTAATGTAACCATGTTTCATTCATATCTAATGTCTGTTAGTTATTTCTTCTCTACGTAGGTTACAAAATAACTGCTTCAACCATAGAAGCAAAATGTTTTTATATTTGAAATGTTCTCCGATCTACCTTTGTTGACACTATTAGTAACAGGAATTACCATTTTTTCTTTACTCTCTTGAAATCTTTTTTTTTACCAACGCTATCGATTGCTACAGAAATCTGTTGTCTAAACGTTTGGTATGCTTTTTCAAGTTTTTAAACTTTTAATTTTACTGGTTGTCCTGAAGGTTATTTACCACTTTCACCTAATTGTGAACCTACAACGCAGAATGTACAATACGGTCCTTTATCTATTTAAAATAAACAAACAATTATATGGAGACGGACGTAGTCATAATCCTTACAATTAATTTTATTTTTTTAAACTAACAATTATATGCTTCCAAACATGTTTCTATTTCTTGCGAAAATACTCTCTTCCAAGTTCATATAGGTGGAGTCAAGGGGGGGATATATCCCCCATATCGCCCCCTTACCTACGCCACTGGTTCGTAAGTCAATGCATTTGTTCTTTGTTTTTTTAATTAGTGCGAGGAAAGCAAGAAGCAGCAAAACTGGACCTAAGTTCGGCGGTCAGTTGTTTGAGACAGGGGGAAGGGAAGAGATGGGAGAAGTGATCCTAAGCTATATGTCTTGCAAGATCTCTTCTGTCCTTTCAAACCACAAATGATTCTTGTGGAACCTTCTTGGAATTTTTCCATGGAAGATGACAAGGAACCAAGTCATGAGAACCGTAGGCTAGTAAGATTTCGACTTTGTAACAGAGCCTTCTGGATGTCGGCTGATGGTAAAAACGAAACTGTATCCCTGCTTCTTAAGGAATTTGTATTACTTGCGACATCTCTGTTTAAAGCTTGTTTGAATTTAGCAAATTTCTTTGAATGAAAACTTAGTTCTTAGACAGGCTGTTAGCAGTGCTCGAAGTGAGGGCGGGACACTGTTTATTATTATTATTATTATTATTATTATTATTTCGGAATTAACGTTTCCGTACCTTTTCATTATTAGAAACTCATTGTTTTTACTTTCAATAGTCAGTCGCCGCTACTAGAAGAAGCTTTCCCTTATCTTTCCAAACGCATTCCTGCAGTGTCTCCTAACTTTTTCTAACCCACTGCGAGCAATCTGTTAGGTTAAATTCTCTTTTCTTCTGTTTCTCTGAATAATATGAATTTTGTAATTCTAATTGTAATTTGAAATTTACATTCGCCATTCATATTTTCAATCTTTGCGTACTTTTATTAATAATGATTCACTAATAGTTATAATATTTATAATAATGTTTACAATTCTTCTAGCACACAGGGTAGGGAGTAAGACTTTAAAAGAGATAAATAAGAAAAAGAAAAACTGCCACCGAGAGTAGGAGACAGGATATAACAGGGTGAAATTTTGCCTTACGTCCCGCCTGTTATATGCACACCAAGTGTGAAGTATTTTACTGCCAGTTAGAAACAATGTAGAGAAGGACTATGCCAACTCAGCCGGTGTAGCACTTGTAGTAGCAGGGAGGCCCAGAGATAGCACCACGTATCAATTAGTAAAGTATAGTAAGTTAGTGTGTGTGAATGTTTCTTGAACTGAAAGACATTTAATGGACGGTGATACCAAAATATATACGAACTGTTACTAATAAAAGAAATAGTTTATATGAGTGTTATTGTAGATATGTGTAAGTGAATGTGTATGTCTTGTAGTAGTTTATTAAGAGCCACACCATGTAGTGGAAAGCAGTGGTTGTCACAGCAGCTCCAAAGAAGCAAAGTAACTGGCACCAATAATAGGAAATTGGTGAAGGAAGTTCCCTTCCTCCCACATTGAATTGGGAACAAGTTGGTTGTCGTAAATAGATGCCTCAATAAAGAACAATGTTTTTGATATCTCGAAGCTGAGTATTTCAGTGAGAATATTTGGTGGATGAAACCCCATCCTCCCACGAGTTTGTGGAGATCGCAGTGCCCGTGGACTCCCACATAGGTATAACACTTGGCGGAGGGATTGCGCTCTCTCCCACGGGACTGCTGGAGTCTTAACGGTCGCCCACTGGGTGGATATTGGAGGAGGTACCTTATTCGCCTCCCACATAGTGGAAGTTCACAAGTGTGATCCGGCAGTTGCGCATACCTGCTATCGAGGAGTAAGATTATGAGACTCAAGCTGCGGATACGCCTGTAGTGCTCAGAGAGAGGTGAAACACGTGATTACATAGGTTCTTATTTGTATATTGTCACTTTGTCCGTCAGAGAGAGTTGGATGGAAAGGATGACCCGGTCGTGTACGAAGGACCAATTGATAGAGGTAGTCAAGTAACCGTTTTCAAATAGTGAAGATGCAGATTGTAGTCACGGCGAAGAGGCAGTTGGTAACACGACCCAATGTAGTAAATGTAGTAAGAAGGTTCTAGTTGAAAGTAAGATCCATTCGTTAAAGGGTTCGTGGAAATGTGACGAATGCAAGAAAAAACCAGTGGAAACCATGGTTAAGAGACTTCCACCGGGCGAGCCAATGAATTTCAGCCTTATGTTGGAGGCACTAGAACGGATGGAGTCGTCAAAGATGGAGACACTAGAACGCGTGGAGAAGCCAAACGAACAAATTAGTGACGAAATAACGTCTTTTAAAAATCAAGTGAGAGAGCAGTTGATGTCGTTAAAAGAGGTAATAAGGTCATTCAATGAGGAAATGACGTTGACCAAGAAGGAAGTAATATTGCCAATAAGGAATGAGAAAACTATGAGTAAACCGGAAATGTCGAAGCATGTGGATGATATCGAAGAAGAAATAGACAAACAGGATAAAGAAGTAGAAGATGATGATGATGTACGTGAAGTAACCCAATTAAAGAATCATATTAGTCAAGCGGAAGCAAAATGCCAGCATGAAGAGTCAAGCCATGAGAGTCTTAGTATGACAGCGATCAAAGAAGTAATACTGCCAGTAAAGAAGGAGATAACCATAAGGAAACAAAATGAAAAAGCGTCTATACAAGAGCAAAGGGAAGATCAAGTAGTATCTATTAAAACGGAGGCAATATCGAAGTACGTAGTACCCGGAAATGACGGAGTATGTTGATGAAGTTGAAGAAGAGACAAATAAACAGGATAATGAATATCGCAACGAAGCCAGAGAGAATGCAATCAGAGAATTGGATCAGTCAAGTAGAAGGACTAACCAAAGGTCAATATGAAGAGTCAAGAGAGTATCATAGACACAACGATGAGAATTACTATAGTCTGACGATCGGATTGAGTGAAGAGCGGGGAGAAGTATGTCGTTCGCCCGTACGCCTGAAGCGTAGCCTAAAGAGTAACCGAGATGTGAGAAGCCAGCGTAGCGATAGTGGTTATTCCGATGAACAAACTGATAGAGACGGTGAAGACATAGCCCGAAGGCGTCAGAGAAGTACGTCATGCAGGAAGGAAGATAGATGTACCCAACGAGAGAAACACAGAACTAAGGAAAAGGATGAGACTACAAGAAGTTCGGAAAGATCAGCACGGCTGTTAGAAAGCAATCACGGTATTGACAACAGACATGATGAGTCAGGATATGAGTCAATCAAGTTTTCGTCTGACGAGGAGCTAGATGGAAGAGTACAAACATGCAATCTCAAAGATCCTATCGCAGAGATGGAGGGAAAGGCAAAAGTACGCGATTTCGAAAATTGTATCACAGACCAAGATGGAAAAACAGAAGAACACGATTTGGAAGACCTTATCACCGAGATAAATGGAAAAATAGATGGATACTATTTCGAAGACTGTATCACAGGGACAGATAGAAAGACAGAACATGATCGCGAGGTAGTCCATATGGAATTTATGAAGACTCGGATGACAGAGGTAATATGAATCCAAGGAACCTGAAGTTAGCGTAAGGCATGAAGGCGATGGAGATAAAAGAGGTTATGATTAGGATGAAAGTTAAGACGACTATGGACCCAGAATTAGACACAGGTATGAATGTTTTGAATAAGAGGAAAGAGATTAACAGGTGTAGCGGCGAATTGAAGAATGTCAGCAACGTACAGAAGACGTGGGAAGAAGTTTGAGCGCATTATTAGAGTGAATGCAGCCAACGCTACCAGGACAGAACATTGCCTGAGCCCCACCTGTCACTCTGACGAAGTTGAATATCGGATCGACACCAGACTGCAATTAGATAGTAGAGAAAAGAATGATTTTTGTCGCCAGTTGTATGATGAATTATCAATGGAAAGAAGTTGGAAGTATGATAACGCACTGAAGAATTTGATGATCCTAGAAGACATGATCTCTCGGATTAAGAAGATATGTTACTTGTATAACGGACTTTATCCACGTATCGGGAAACCCAGCCAAGAAGTAGTGGAAATATTGGATCATGAAGATAGAAGAGTTTGTGGAAGATACTCGGAAAACCAATGTAAACTGTGTAACCCTAGTCCTAAAATATATCACGAATTGATAGCTAATTATAGGCAGAGCATCAGTAGGTCTACAGAAGAAAATAACGATGGCTACGGAAATAAAGAAAATCATAGTTAAAACAGAAGTAAAAGATCAGGAACCAGATGAACGTTCGGATAGTCAAGAAAAATTAGAAGTACACACAGTTACGCACCAGGAAGAGGAGTTGCAACGTGCGGCCCAAGCATCGGTGACGTACGTGAAGTTGAGGCGAGATGCACCTGATTCGGACATAGTGGACTTTACGTTTATGCAGTGCCTGAGTGAAAAGACTAAAGAACTCGATATAGCGAAAGTAGAGAATGAAATGAAGAGCTATGTTCCGGGAATGAGAGCTTAAGGTATGATGGAAGA
This sequence comes from Lepisma saccharinum, assembly GCA_022664845.1. Taxonomy (NCBI): domain Eukaryota; kingdom Metazoa; phylum Arthropoda; class Insecta; order Zygentoma; family Lepismatidae; genus Lepisma; species Lepisma saccharinum. Next base: position 24,001 of record JAGDQP010001951.1, read on the forward strand.
AGTGTTCCAGTTGGACCAGGATGGCGACCTGCTGATGAGGTCTGTTAGAAATCCCAGTTATGCGGAAGAGGAGAACAACGGAGGATGGATAGGAGGTAATGCCGTATCCAGACTACGCCTATGGAAGACGACGGTAAAAGGGATCAGAGCTCGTTCGAGAACCATATATAACAGGGTGAAATTTTGGCTTACGTCCCGCCTGTTATATGCACACCAAGTGTGGAGTATTTTACTGCCAGTTAGAAACAATGCAGGGAAGTGTAACAGCCTAGTTTCTGTTCCATTTTTTATTTTTCTTCCCCTTTTATTTCTTTGTAATGTTCTGTTTCCTTTCGTGCTCTCCTTAGTTTTTATCTTTGTTTGGTTTTAGTCACGCTTTGAGTGTGTTTCGTTTTAGTTTTCGCTTTTGTTTTCAGTCTGTATCTATTCAGGTTTTCGTTAGTCTCGAAGCATTGACTTGGATTTAGTGCTTTATTTTGATTGGATCCTAGTCAATGCTTGGCTCCGTGTTTCTTGCTGATTGGTGTGAATCAGCATTCTTCTCCGTTTGATGGGAGAACTGCTCTCCCCGCCATTTTAGTTTCAGTTCCAATTTTACCGACCGGAAGGATGGATGTGTGGGCTTTCAGTCATTTGTATTTCCAGAGCTCTAACTACAATTGGTAATTATATACGCTAAATTTAGTAAATCGAAGAATATTCCGATACTATTTCGTCCATTCCGGTGAAATATATTTATGGTTATTACAAGAACAATAGTTGATACAAGTGCTACCAAGACTTTTCATCGACAACTTTATTTCTAAATTTTCACGTCATTAAAATTATTATTTTGTTTTTAAGATTATTTGTCTAAATGGGTATTATGTACTAGATTCAGTATGGGGCCGCTATTAACCGAATTCCTACAGTTTAAGTATCAGGTCGTTAGATTCTAATAATCAAATGCCAATTTTTAGTCTCCCAGTTTCCAATTATATTTAAAATTCCCGGTTAGCAATGTTAACAGCTACCGTACATCACCGCTATTAGTCAAATTAACGACAATGTTTGTTCGACCATATTTCTGTACAGCTTCCTGATAAATTTTGACTTTAATTGTAAATTTAAAACCTCGAAATTATTATTTAATATTGGTTTCAACTACAGCCACTATTCTCCGTTTAATTGTCACATTTAATACATTATTATTGCATATTCCAATATTTATTCAAAAAGTCATTTGTATAATGTAGTATCAGCTGTCATGACGTCACGCCTACTATAAGGCCAACTGGTTTCTTTCGTCAAGGTATGTTTTGTATAATATAACTCCATTTCTGTAAGAAATAATGTGGTAAAACCTTTCCTAAATTGAATAGCAATGTTTTTGGACTATTTCGTGAAGATTTCTGCAAAATGTATTAATTATTATAGAAATTATGACATTTATATCTGCAAAACCAACTTTCGTTTTCGCTTAATTAATTCACAATGTGTAAAAAATAGAAGATACAAATTTGTTTGATCTCTACAGCACAATCTTCATTCTGTTCTGATTTTAATGAAATTATCAACTCCGAAAGCTTATATTGTGTAAAATCAGATGAATAAATTGAAATTTTGAAATCTTTATATTTCTTCGAACATTTTGAGTTTCGTTTCAATAAACATAGTATAGATAACCTCTCAGTTAACTAGGTATGACTTAAGGTATTAGTTGAGTAATCATATACAGTGTGTGATATTATTTGTGTTGTGCAGTGATTGAAATTATTTAACGTTTACCATGATATTCTTCTGAATTTAACTACGAATAATTAAGTGAAGTTTGAAGCAATTAGTACTAATTTATTTCTCTGTTTCGGTTATCCTATCGTTTTGAGAGATGCGTTTTAATTAGATTAGGTTTGGTTCATAAATCTGTGGTCCAGTGGTAGGATTCTTTCACCAGCTGAGATGTGATAACTTGGGAAAGGAACTATATATTGATTTCTGCATATACTGCGTTACGAAATATGAAGTGACTCCAGTATGTGATGTGTGTGAATATATTATTTGCATTTGCGTTATGACACGACGTTTAGGTTGAGTTGCGACTGCCGTTCGTTGTGTTCGTCGTCTTTATTTCAGGAATTACGATTCCAGACTACAGGTGTGAGCCCTACTAAGGTAAAGGTAGGACATGGTCTTTTGCCACCCTGTAGACTTCGAAGTGAGTAAAGATGCAGTATGAGTCACACATGAATTGTTATGCGTATGATCGTATGAAATTATTCCAAAGTATGGATTTTCGTTTTCTTTCTTAGACTATCGCTAATCTGAACCAGCTGGTACTTCAGAGTATGAACCGACGATCTAATTAAAAAGATTGGAGGTGTCCCCTTATCGGTATTTCCTCCCTCGTACTAATTTACTGTCTTTTAGCAGCAATCACAAGGATTTGGAATCCTCTTTCCCAGATATTCTTAAATCTAGAAGACATTTCTGCACCGCTCGTCTGGGGTGTAGAAAATGTTTGGAGCTAGAGTTTAGTTAGATGCATTGCGTGGGTACTCTAGGCTCCTGGCGACCCTATTTATATTCCTGCATTGTTTTTGGTGTTGCAGTTTTTGACTTCATCCAGCCAGGGATGTTAAACCTGGGGTGTGTTGCAGAAGAACTACGCCAACTCAGCCGGTGTAGCAGTTGTAGTAGCAGGGAGGCCCAGAGATAGCACCACGTATCAATTAGTCAAGTATAGTAAGTTAGTGTGTGTGAATGTTTCTTGAACTGAAAGACATTTAATGGACGGTGATACCAGAATATATACGAACTGTTACTAATAAAATAAATAGTTTATATGAGTGTTATTGTAGATATATGTAAGTGAATGTGTATGTCTTGTCGTAGTTTATTAACAGCCACACCATGTAGTGGAAAGCAGTGGTTGTCACAGCAACCATTGTTCTACGTCCTATTCAGCTCAGATCTACCACCACTACCCGATAACATACAGTTATACCAATATGCAGACGACACAGCCTTCCTTGAAACAGCACAAACCGTACAACAAATAAACCGCACAATGCGAACTGCAATAGACACATTCAGTCAATAGTGTGATCGGTGGCAACTCACAATCAACGCTGCAAAAACACAACCTATTCTCTTTATATCACCAAAACAGCGCAGCAGAGTTCGACGCAACCCGGATAACCTAACTATACACGTACAGCAAACTCCAATCAGACCTACCCACAAAGTAAAATACCTAGGACTCACCTACGATTATCATCTCACCTGGAATCCACATCTCAAAACACTCACCAAGAAAGCATACAACCGTCTAAACCTACTAAAACGAATGACAGGAACTTCGTGGGGCATCAATCCGACTGCCATACTTAACACCTACAAAGCCTTTCTCCGCCCAGTTCTGACCTATGGCCACATCGCTTGGATTCCAGCACAAGCAAAATTTTACAATAAACTAAAAATACTAGAAAGACATGCATTCCGCATAGCACAGCGAATCAAACTCTCTAGTCCAATTGCTGAACTCTACGAACGAGTCACGATCCCAAACATACTATACCATCTAGAAACACTAAGAATCCGCTATATCACCAACCGATACGAAACCTACCATCCGCTTCTTCTCGACAGCATGCATCATGACGCAGCCTACATAACATCACACACAGCTTTTGTACCTCGCCCAATAGGTCTTTTGTTCAGTCTCTATCTCTTCAATCTGACAGACAAGCAACCGGAAGTCCCACACCTGACAGCGTTCATAGATCCGCAACCACCTGATTATATCATACCATCATACGCATAAAACCACGAACAGATAACAGTACCTCTCAAGGGACGGAAGACTGGTCCCCACTATCATCCCGAACGTGCGCATAACTTCTAGAACGACATGACCCAAATAAAAATATAAAAGTAACCTTCGAAGCTAGGTAAGGTGGCAGCGTTAATCTGAATATCTTTGACCATCAACAATCAAAGAAACAATCATAACCCAAAAACTCTTCCCCAATAGAGGGCGTAACCCTCTCAGTGGGCATTAGCCGTGACACCAACATGGCTAATACTTATATATATCACAGCAGCTCCAACGAAGCAAAGTAACTGGGGAGGAAACTCCTTTCCTCCCACAGAATGAACTGGAATCAATAATAGGAAATTGGTGGAGGAAATTCCCTTCCTCCCACACTGAAAGAGAACAAGTTGGTTGTCGTTGTAAATAGATGCCTCAATAAAGAACAATGTTTTTGATATCTCGAAGCTGAGTATTTCAGTGAGAATATTTGGTGGATGAAACCCCATCCTCCCACGAGCTTGTGGAGATCGCAGTGCCCGTGGACTCCCACATAGGTATAACACTTGGCGGAGGGATTGCGCTCTCTCCCACGGGACTGGTGGAGGCTTTAACAGCGCTCTCTCCCACTGGGTAAATATTGGAGGAGGTATCTTGATTTGCCTCTCACACAGTGGAAGCTCACAAGTGTGATCCGGCAGTTGCGCATACCTGTTATCGAGGAATAACGGAGGGGTCGCGGTCTGGAAGTAGATACAGTATTAGATCACTACACAAGTACGGTCAGTTATAAATGTATCAGGTCACTGCATAAGTACGGTCGGTCCCCGGTCCCTGTTACAAGGAGCGGAAATTTTCGGCAATCGGAATGATTAATAGTAATACACACACAGTTTCTGAATTAAAGGAAATAAGAATGTAAACAAATTAATTTCTAATTTCATATGGTAATACGTGTTTTATAAAATGTTATCTTAAAAAACTCCACAATGGAAACGATGTCACAGTATGTATCCAGTTTGCATACTCTGGAGAACAAGATAATACTTTTATGTTCTTTTACTGGAATCCAGCTCCTTGTCTATTACGCCTTTCTGTTACATATCCCGCAATTATTTGAAGTTGATTGGGTTTCATAACATACAGGACCTTCCTATACAGGGGGAGCTCAAAGACTTATTTGGTTAAGGATACATACAGCTCCCCCAATTTTCGAAAATTGTTGTGATACTAAGTTCAACAAAAAAAAAAAAAAAAAAAAATTAAATCCAAATCTACTGTTATTGATTTTATTTATAAAAATTAGCTTAGTTTTGGGTAATGCATGTTTCCAATCCGCCCACAAGCTTCTAACCTCACGTTTAATATCAAGGACGTTAGAACTCAAAACATACGAAACAGTTATTATACTGTTAATACTTTATGGTTGCCAAAGTTGGAACATATGAACAGGAATTGCAAATGTTTGAAAACAGTCTTGAAAATTATATACTGGACGAGATGAACGGAGGAGGCTACATAATGAACTTCACAGACTGCACGACTCTCCGATATTGTAAGAATTATGAAATCACTATGGCTAAGGTGGGCAGGCCATGCAACTCCGACGGAGAAAAACGAATATGGTTATCTATATTCCATAGCAGTTGCTAAGCCGGAAGGAAAGAACCATTAAGAAGACGGAGACGTCGTTGAGATGACGATATTAGAGGGGATCTACGAGATGTGGGTGTTCGTGATTACAACTAGTTTAAACTTAGGATAGAGTCCAGTAGTGGACTTTGCTACTGGTGCGGCGATGAGAGGGCTGTGGTGGCTCAGTGGTAGAGTGCTCACCTCTGGTTTGATCCCAGATCGTATTGTGTAACCTTTGTGGTGGACAAACACCGTGTGCGTGGGTTTTCTCGAGGTTCTCCCGTTTCCTTCAACTTTCTTCATTCCACCAATTTTTTAATCATCACCTCTTCGGACTGAGTCAAAGTTGCCTAAAGACTTTAAACAAAGTTGAGATGGTGTGGTGATGAACCTGGAAGTTCCGTAAGCCATACTGTTACTTAATGAAGAAATCCTTGACTCTTTACTTCTGTTTATGGCTTTGAAGAAACGGCACTTCAAATGTTATTACATTGTTTCGGAAGGGCAGAATGCAGATTGCGATGTAAAATCAAGGCGTGATCTGAGTGCAAGGACACACACAAACGTCCTTCTATATTGTGACTTTCCACTCACATCACCTTTTGATTTTATATCATCTCATTCTGCATTCTATGCATCTGAAATAACAAAAGTAACGATTTAAATATATTCAACTCCATATAGTACAAGTAGTTAATGTAGAGAATTGCTGGAGTAAAGAGTAGAAACCGTAAGACCTTATTATATAATACTATTAACAATCTCCGTGACATTATACACAAGAATAAGAAAATTTTCTAAATGTTATACATAAGTTGGATACGTTTTCAACACCGTTCCATTATTTACTGCTTGGGAAGCAGATTTATTCTGGATTGAGTATAATTTGTCCCTGGTAGTGATTTTAACATTCCCAATTTACTAAGTTGGTTTGGAGAGATTCAGAATTGGTTCTTTCTTTATAGATCACTCACTTCGGATTAAGTAAAGTTTGTTAGTTTACGGTAGAAATAGTAAACTTATTGCTTACGTAAGGAAAGCTTAAACTGCCATAGGCAAGTTACAGTCAAGCAGTTATTATTATTATTTTCACAGTAAGTACGGTACATAAAGATTGTGTGTTCGTAAATAAAAACTGCCATACTTTGTGTCGACGCTAGTTTCTGAGGGCCAGGGACCGTTTACATTTTAAAGTGAAATACACGAGAATTTGCGTACGAATTAATGCTTCAAAATAGCAAATGGTTAATACTATTTAAGTAAGTTAGTTCAAAATATACCAGTTAAAATTATTCACATTTCATAATTGCCTTTATGAATTAACAACAATGTTTTATTACATACAAGTATTGTATTACCTTCATTTCTTAAAAGTGCTCTTTTAGAAGTTTCAGGACAATGTCCTTATTCCCTACCTCCGCCCCCTCCTCATAGGAGTAAATAATTGATATACCACCATCTCATGATATTAATTTTGCACCGTTGCCATCATTGCACAGATCGCTTCCGTCTATGGCTGCTTGCACAATCCGTCGTTGCGCTAAGAAATTAACCTGTGAGGTTAGTTAGTTTAAATATTGTATAACTTTAGAAATGTTTTTAAGCCAAAAGTGCTTACTTACTTTCCTTCACAATATTATGAAGATTGCGTATTCTCTCAAGGTAATGTGAAGAAAAAATATTGCTAAATACACTTCTAAAATTCATTCATTCGTTTCCTCAAGTCAACAGGGAAATCAGTGAAGTGTTTGATAATTTTAGCTTTCAGAAAAATTGTTCTTAATTTTTCAACGAACTATATATATGTTGTACATACCTAGAAAAAGACCTTCTAACTACATCTGGGAAACAATATGCGAATTGTTACATACGACTACGAAAAATTAAAATATATCTAAAATACCTACCAAAAGAGCGATTTCCTTACTAATCATTTCACGGGTAGCATGAAGTTCTTCCAAGTTATCTGTCACTCTCAATACTGTGATGAATACTTCACTCGTAAATGGAACTTCTTTGCACTAAAATAAAATAACTACATAAGTACACACAGAAAACTCCACTAAATTAAATAGACTGTAAAATTTTACATCAATAACCAGTATTAATTAAATTAAGAGTAACTTCCACTCTCAACACTTAATGTCTCCAATTAAATAAATCTGAATTAAACAATTTATGTTTTTAATAAGTCTTCGTGAACGTGTTTTAAGGAAATTCTATTCTTTTAGTATTTTGTTTCTGAGACGCTAGATGGAATTAGCATCGACCACGGTCGCTTGCCTGGTGGGGATTCTCGGAACTTTTTCTCTTCTCTCAAATAATGTTTAGCGGCCAAAACTAGTCAGTGTTGCTAAACTAATATAGGAAAAAGTATTTTGTAAGAAGACTCATAAATTCCTACCAGATGTTCGGAAAAGTGGAGGGGGAGGGGACATTTTACGGCCGCGGCCTCCTTCCTCAGTTGTTTCGTCTCGTGTCTTGAGCTGAAATCTATCTGTTGTCCACAAACTGTTAGCAATTTCTTTGGCTTTCATCCTGATGAGTGTGTGCTCAGAAAAGCGTATAAAATATTAAAATATTTTTACAATTTCTCGTTCGTCGACAGTGAAATCCCTAAGTGTTTATTTGTGTGTGTGTGTGTGTGTTTTTTTTTTTTTTTATTATTATTATTTTTAGGTAGATTTCGAAGAAACATCTATCTATTGAGATCGGTACAATGTCTATATGTATAAATATCCATGTATATATATTTACACGCTAGCGGCCACAAGTTTGAAGATATTTGAACCAAATGTTATTCTGTTATTTCTAGGCTTAATAGCTCGGCTAAGTTCATTAATGAGCAAAATCGGCCCAAGGGGGTGGTCGGGGGAGGGGGTTGAAATTTTGAAAAAATTATATACCAGCCCCTATGGAGTTTAGAGGGAAACCTTGTCTGCATAAATTATAGTACTCCCTATGAAGTTCACGGTAACACCAACGATTCAGGGGTTGTGGGGCTACGAGTGGGAGGGGGTGGAGATTCGAAATTTTTAAACCCACGTCTTGTGGGGTATTGTTGAAAAGCTCTTGATGATTAATCTACAAATAAATAACTAGTTTCTCGATAGTTCTCATATAACGCGATATTTAAATTAAATTTAAAAAAACTTTGAGATCTACCCCAACACTGCAATACACATTTTAAGGTTATCTTCTACGTGTCTTGAAAATCCTATCTTCACTATGTTAAATAATTACTTCCAACATAACTCGGCTAGTTTTACACATAGAGAGATGCAACTTGTACCTGTTCATAGAGAAACTATTTGATTTGAGCATGCAATGAATCTATTTGCGTTTTTTAAAAATAACAATTTATGACTTAAATAATTCAATCTCTGTTAACTATTTTCCTTTTCATGAGGGGGAGCAAGTTAGGAGGGAAAAGATGGAAGAGAAAATATGAGGAAGACTGCAGTTGAAAAGAACAACGGGGGAGGGCTTTTGACATCCTTGTATCGTTCAGACAGATGGAATGAGATAAGAGCATTAGCGCTTTCGGGTACACAAGAGAGTCAGTGAAGAAGGAACAGGAAGATGATATGTTTAGTTCTATTATGTTAGACTGCCTGATTTTTCAAGCTCAAAACCGGAACATCTGACATAACGAGTGTCACCTCACCTCACACAATACATATAGGTGTGTGTTGGAGGTGGGGAGTAAATACTTCCTTATACTATACTAAGTTGTGTATATATATATATATATATATATATATATATATATTGTTCCTTTTTTATGCAATCTCGAAATGTTCATTTGTTACGCTTAAGTTTTATTTTAGTGTAATTAGCTATTGGTTTTAGTTAGGTGTAAGGGAGACTCTAACCTTGCTACTGTGTAATTCAAAACATAAATAAATAAATACGTAAATTAGCAATGATAATTATAGACGTACACGCCATTACTTTTCATCTCACCGGGACAAAAGACGAAACCGCCCGGTCCGCCGAAACTTCTCCTCAAAACCGGGACTGTCCCGGTGAAACCGGTATGTCTGGCAAACATAAATATGCAAAACTGGATTTTAGTTACAAGTGCAAATTCCGAACCAATTAATGAATGCACAATATTTATTCGTTAAAAAATAAAAATTGAAGAGTTTCATGGGTTTTGTATATCGAAATCTTTCTCTTACACACTGAAAAAGAAATTATTTCCTCGGATATTGATAACTTTTCTTCTTTTTCATTGTGAGTGCTATAAGTGCCTTCAGCTTATATTAATATCAGCTTATTTTCCGCCCGTTGTTGCGTAGTACTGAGGTTTTTCGCCCCCTTACCCAACCACTGCGAGCTGTCGAATGGTAAAACTAACAAGTAACACTTTTTCAAGTGAACACTCAGATCTAGAAGAGATATACACATTTAAAATCAACATAAAAGCTGTGTAAAATATTAGGTGCCATTGACCAGTGGTTGAAGAGATATTGGCGGGAAAAGTTGTGAATAGCATTGTTTTTCGTACACTATTTATGAATATCTGGCGCTAGTTTACACTCAATGCCGCGCATTACAGTGACAGACAGTCAAATGACACTGATAGCTGCATGTCGCTGTACTCATAAACAGCAGAGACCCACACTGGTACAAGTGTAGAGTTGGGTAGAATCCGTAGAATGACATATAAATACTAACAAAACAAACATTCTGATGGGACAGAAAAAGTTATGATTTTTCCTTGCGCTATGATTAGGATGTCAAAATATGTGCGCATGCAAGTTTTGGCAACCCGAGCACAACTGTCAGATTCTTGTTTGTGTAGAGTGATATAAAAGTGTTGAAATACCATTATACTTTTAAATTGCTTAAAAAAGACAAGCAAATACATAGTAATGGGTACGGCGCTACTTTGTGGAGGGTATATTCTTCATGGCCGCCATCTTGAAGTCTGCCATATTGAATCTTGATTGATTTTCTTAAATGGGAATGGGGTCGTGTAGTATGCCATTCTGGGCTAGAAGTTTAGGGAAATAAGGTTCTGAAGTAAGTTATGCCGTAACTATTATTGTGATTTGTGAGAGGTAAGGATATGTGACGATGGGGTAATTACGTAATGTCACGAAACGACACGAGACAGCAAAAATGCCTATCGAAAACGAGACGAGACAGAGCTCTCGTAATGCCAAGTATTCATCTTTTCGAGACGAGACACTGTGGACAAGGTATTTTCGAGACGAGATAGCCTAAATCTCGTCTCGTCGGCAACACTAGATGAAATAGTCTGGAAACACCTGTTTCGTGTCCTTATTCAGCTAGAAATTGTGACAGTATTTCTCAAGCTTGCGACATTGTGCGAAACTTCCCATTATGCAAGAAGATTGACGAGAAAACAGAAAGAAGAAATCACACTTTCCAAAAAACACCCGTATTACTACCAAATACAGACACAGTTACATTGCGTGAAAGTGGAACGGTGTGACTTAGTTGTGTATGTATATCCCGAAAGAAATTATTGTCTTGAGGATAAGAAGAGACGAAGCTTTCATGAACAAGACTCGGGATAAACTGTTTTCCTTTCACCGGGAATGCATTTTACCTGCGTCTGGCGTCTCGTGCATTTTATCTTCGTCTGGCTACAAATGCTCCAATTTTTCTTGTGTTGCATCCTAAGCTTTTTCCGAATAACGGACACTTCCTAATAACGGACAGCTTTACGTTCCCTTTACTGTCCACTATATAGAAGTTTCACTGTATATGAATAATAAAACTATATACTTGTAAGTAGCAATAACAGTTCATTCTTGTTTCAGTTTTCATGTAACGTATAAGCGGATACAAAGTATTATTTGTAAAATATTGCAAACCAAATTATAGTACAGTTCCATAACTCGTGTTATTTTCTAGAGCTCTGGGAGAAGATGAAGTTTTCACACTATTAATGTGAAAAATGTCAGAATTTTTCAAATTTTTAAAGTATATTGCACAAAATCACTGTTTAGCCCCCGTTTAGGGGGCGTAAACACAAGTTAATTTTCCTTATGGGAGATTCGATGTTAAATTTTGGAAGCAGTTTTATCCAACAATAATTTGCAGGGATTTTGCGACAAATGGTTATTATCAGTTACAAAATGCAATGACAATCACCCGCAATGCTAGTACAGGTGTCTCGAACATTATTTTGGGTAAAGTCCCCCTCTGGGGGGACAAAGGGCGTAACAAGGGGTGGGTTGAGTGCTACAAAAACCCCGAACTTTATTTTACGAATGATAGTATCATATTGATCCCAAATGTCAAAGATCTGATGCTCTGATGCTCCCTGCATGTGACAGTGACTTTTATAGGGGCCACAGCCCCCTTCCAAAAATCACTTAAAGGAAATTAATGATAAATATTCTTAGAAGCGACATGCAGACAGAAGCTATTTTTTTTATCATTTAATGTGAAATTTGCCATTATTGTAGAAAAATGTATGAATGTTTCAAATCTGGAATGTTATTTTGGTAATGCAGCACCTTAGGAGGGGGGGGGGGGGGGGGGGGCGTAGCAAAATGTCATGGAACACTATACGAGTTCCCAAATGTATTTTGGAAATGCCAATGAGCGTCGTATTAATCACAAATGTCACGGAATTAATACTCCGATGCTACTTGCATGTGTCAGTGACTGATATGGGGCTATAACCCCCCTTCCAAGAATCACTTAAAAAAATTCACAATAAATACACTTCGCATTGACATAGAGGCAGAATCTATTGTTTTTATCAATTAATGGGAATTTTTGCATTATTGTAGAAAAATGTACAAATCTGGAATGTTATTTTGGTAAGACACCGCCTTAGTGGGAACATACCAGGTGCGTAAATATGAAACCGGAAGTGGTTCTCAAACTTTTATGTCTACGGAGCTCTTTTAACCCAAATAAGAGGCTGCGGAGCCCCAACATATTTTGCTATGCCCGCTTATAAGAGTCAATAAAAGATTTTGTTCATATAAGAGTCAATGACCCAACCTCGTGGTACAGTTGGTAATGTCACGGACTTTGGATCAGCAATGAGGAGGCATGAGAGTTCGATCCCTGTTGTCGGCCATCCTGACTGAGGTTTTCTAGGGTTTTCTTCGGTTGATCAGGTGAATGCTGGGATGGTATCTCAATAAAACCCCTGACCACTACTTCCTAAGCCTCTGAAGAGTGGTCACGGGGAGACGTGATCCCTCAGATTTGACGGACTTAGACCAAAGTTGCAAATTCAGCCTAGAAAAGAAAATTCAAAGGTAAAACACATATCCAATGAGGAAGTTCCTTACTGAGAGATATTGGTTTCAGTCAGCAGTAAAAGTAACCCTTTCAGTTATCCTAGTATTCTTCATGAACAAGAGCAATAACTATCATAGAACAAAGAAAATATACAAATGCATGACAGTTTCTAATATTGTCATCCAAACGATGTCTCGGTCTCCCCAATGGTCTTCTTCTGATTATATTCCAACCAGAATATAATCTTCGTTTTCCCCCCATCCGAGCTACGTGGCCTGCCCACCTTAGACGTCGCGATTTCATTATTTTTACATCTGGTGAATGGTACAGTCCGTGAAGTTCTTCATTATGCAGTCCCCTCCACTCTCTAGTCATCTCGTCTAATGCATTCTGCATGCATGCATGCCCTGCAAATGAGCATAGTTCCGTTGTGTTGAAGCATTATATAAGCATGAAGGCGTATTTACGCTAGATTTTTTTAATATGATGAAACATAATGTATCTTTTTCTATCATTTCTTTTCGGATTTGCAATGGGTAGGTACGTGCATTCGAATCCTGCTGCCGACTTTCCTGAATGAGGTTCTTCAGTTTTCTTCAGTTCACCACACAAACTTCAGGATGGTATCTTAACTAAGACACCGTCCGCTAGCTTCGCATACCATGCCATATGGACATACCATGTTCCATAGATGTCTAAATACCTTAAAATTTGAAAAATATCCTAACCATTAGTAGTTCCTAAGTTTAAAGTTGCCGAACCGATAGGCCGTAGCTACGTTATTAGAATGTTGGCGTAGCAATCGGAAGGCCCTGGCAGCGTCCTTCCTACGCGAGGATTTTCCAGGTCTTTTCATCAGTCACACCAGGCAAATACAGGGATGGTACCTATATTCGATATTCACTTGTCGTTTTTTTTAGCCATCCGTGTCTTACCCTATTGTGATTCTTTCGTAACGACATGCAATACAAAATTATGGAAAGTGATAATGGAAACGTTTAAACTAAACATGAAATAATTATGTGTTGTGCAGGAGATAATAGACTGCTAGTCATTCAAAACGAAGTGCTTGTCAAAGTTACTATACTCTCTACTCTTGTACTGATTGAAAGGATTTTCTCTCAAAACTGGTTTCTTGCAGCCATACTCAATACCCTCCGGACAAATAACACTAGGTCATTAACCATATCCGAATTTTCCTTCCTTTTCTCTCTTTGCTATTTTGAGAGAGACAACCATATACCGAGTAAGCGAGGGGTAATATAATAACTCTAGCCTCTATGGTATAGTAACCATACTTTCGGAACGTTGCACGAAACTGAAATCCCCAAAAGCTGGTCAAAATATGAAAACACTGTTCACTGTGCATGATATTACGTTCAAATTGTTGTTCGAAGTCACTGATTGCCATTGTGGAGTCAAAATGCAAAAATATAAAAATAGCGGATACAATGTGACATGTCAAATTATATCAAAATTATCCAAAGCTGAAAATTAGTTTCTTTATATATTTGAGGTCGCTGATGATGACTGATGATGATTGTAAATGTAAAATTATGAAAATTATGCATGTCAAAATATGAAACAAGGGTCCAGGGTTCGATTCCCGATGCGGACACAAGTGGTTCGGATCCCACGTTATACTGTAGCTCCCGTCCTATAGGGCGTCATCATCATCATCCCGTCTAACATCATCATCATCAACACAACTTTCCAGAATATAAGAGGCAAATTCACCCAAGGGGAGAATTTTTAATTTCAGGGAGGGCATTTCCCCCGGACCACCCCCTGAATTCATCTCTGATGCCTGGTCATCCTCAGTGAGATTTTCTATAATTCAGTAAGACAAGTTCAATTTACTTCCTCATCCTCTTAACCCGAATTAGTGTTTACCGAGCAATATAGCTCTGCTGGTAGAGCGTTGGCTTTGCCTTCGGGAGGTCCTGGGTTCGATTCCCGAATGTAGGACAAAATCCCCTGGACAAAATCGCCCATGAACTGTACATAATCCCCATTACCTTTACACAGTTAAAAAAAATCTTACTTGGGCAAAATCCGCGCATAAATAAATAAATAATCAGTAACTTACATGACAAAATAAAACCTTATTTACTAATGCAGCTAATAAATCTAATTTTTAGCATTTTTTTTAAAGTTTTTTTTTTTATTTGAAATCTTGTATGCTGTCAATGTTTTCGATTAGTAACAGAAATTCGCAATGATTTAAACAAAGTATCTTAGCAATGAACTGTCATATCAAGTTTTGAAGCAAATTTTGAAAGCTGAATATTGGCTGGGTTTTAATGTGTTTCTTTTTTTGGTGGTGGAGGGAAGAGTCTATTTATTGATAAAAGCGCATGAGAAACAATACCACATATATTATACGAAACAATATTTAAATGTTTTGTTTCTGAGATTAAGAGAATTTCTCATTGGAGATATTTTTACACGCTTGGTAGTATACAATGCCAAGCAATCAACTAATTAAATATTCTTATCTATTATTAACGTTATCTTCCTGTTGTAAGTTGCTAGAGACCTGCTAGGTTCTTTAGCGATGTCAGGTTCCTTTACAACACTCGAAGAGCTATTGTCTTCATTAACGATATGTTGAACTACGGCATCTTCCAAGTTCGCATTTACATCATCACATTCGAGTTTATGTCTTTTCCAATATAAACGACGTGCTTGTGAATGTTTACTCCTTATTTTTTTAGTTTGTGATAGAGGTCTTCTAGTTTTACCCATCACAGCAGAGAAAAAAATAACGCACCGGACAGCACCACTGAAATTCTCCTGTCGTTATGGGCAAGTGTCGTCGCAGTTCGCATCTGATTCGCATGGCGGCGCTAGTGAACGGTGGGGAATTCAAAATTATTGACTCATGTAACAAACTTTTTACTTTTTTTCGGAATGGGTATACTTTTTAAAGTAAAAAAATATTGGAAAAGAAAAAGCAATCTTCACTCTTTGCAATGACATATATTAAATGGTAAACAAATGTACCATTTTAATATAATAAAAAGTAGAAAATCAATGTCACATTATTTTGCATAAAACTGTTGCAATCAAACTGCGCACCTCTTCAGAGAAAAGCGCATAAAAGTTCATGTAATGCAAAAGAAACTTTGCAAAATTATTCATGTCACTCAGGAAGGTGTAGGGAATCATATATTTTAGATTCGATGTTCCTGCTTCGTTAGTTTAGTAGAAAAGTATAAACAAAAATGCATAATTAATTTATTAATTATTTAATTAATTAATAATTATTCTCTAGAAAAAACATTTAGAAACGTTATAAATAGCATCATTTTCACTTTTTCAATAAAAATAATAACGGTATATATGCTATTTTATAACAATTTAAAACGGCGAATGTCCCCTTAAGAACGTCTGTAAAACCGTCTGTTTTATCTGCTTTAAATATGTCTGTGTGAAAGTCTGATTTATGTGTTTTAAATGTGTGTGTGTGTGAACGTGAACTTTCAAGGACATATTCTATCTACTTTATTTGAACTTTCTTAACTAGAATTTATACCATTTTTCTCGGATATCTCTATAAAATAAGCAAGTTGTTACTTTTACAACGCCAACACTTTTGTAACATGCAGCGCTTTCCTATACAAATTTTTATGCCTGAACCCAAGAGAGAGAGTTAACAGTCTTCGTCCGAAAAAGAAACACGAAAGGGCGGGGCGGTATTTACACCTCTTAAGCAAGGTGTGACAATGTTTGCGGATGAGAGCTAAAAGAAAAAAAAAATGTGTTGTATGCAGATCTCCCTAACCACATTCACGAAACTGCAACGAATACTTTGTATCGTGATTCAGGTCGCAGTAATGCATAACGCTATTATCTCAGTCTTTGGGATACGTGTCGTGGAAATGCCCTGCCATATAGACCTCTGAAACAGCTGAGTCAAAACGTTCAAATCCGGCCACGAGAACATGGAGACAGCTTGTACAAGGACTACAGGAAGTAAATAGGTGAACGTTTTGACTTAGTTAACTGGCAGCACAGATGGAAATACCAGGTGCATAAATATGAAACCGGAATTTATGTACAGAAAAGACACAGTGATTGGATGACAATGCTACGAACTATTTTATTCGAAGTATTGGCCATCGCTAGTGATACATTTCTGCCATCGTTCCGGCAATGTGTGGATGCCAGACCATAAAAACTGTGCCTCTTCTGCTGCAAACCAGTCATCATGCCATTTTCGTAAGATGTGAAGCGCTGGTCAGCAAGTGCGTGTCCCATGGATGCAAATAATTGAAAATCGGAAGGCGCCAAGTCTGGTGAGTAAGCCGCATGCGGAAGGATTTCCCAGCCAAACGTCGCAATGATTTCCTTGACCAGTTTTGCTGTGTGGGAGCGTGCATTATCGGGAAGCACAATCACTTTATGTTGTCTTTGGTCATATTCTGGTCGTTTTTCACGCAAAGCTTGTCATTTGTTGCAAATCGATCATATGTTGTCTACAACGTTGGGTATTTACGGTTTCGTCGGGTTTCAGCAGTTCATAATAGATCACTCCCTTCTGATCCCACCAAACACAAAGCATTGTCTTCCGTCCATAGCGATTTGGTCTTGCAGTCGATGTCGCCGGTTCTCCTGGAGTTACCCATGATCTTTTACGCTTAGGATTCTCGAAATAGATCCACTTTTCGTCACCAGTCACAATTCGATGGAGAAATGATTTCCTTTTGTACCTGGCGAGCAGAATTTCGCAAGTGTTTTTTCGGTTTGCCTGCTGTAGTTCAGTCAATGCATGTGGAACCCATTTTCCCACCTTCTGAATCTTGCCCATGGCTTTTAAACGTATGGAAACTGCTTCTCGTGTCACATTTAATTGATCCGCGAGTTGTTGTTGCATTTGAGCGTCATCCTCATCCAACAAAGCTTGCAATTCGCTGTCTGCAAACTTTATCGGTGGTCTTCCACGTTCTTCGTTTCTCACGTCACAATCGCCACTTTTAAATTTTTTAAACCACGCATAGCACTGTGACTTACCAAGAGCATGATCACCGTAAGCTTTGACAAGCTTGCAATGCGATTCTGCAGCAGTTTTCTTCAAATGGTAACAAAAAATCAATGCTGTCCGCAGATCGTAGTTTGTAGGTACAAATTGCGCCATGTTCAACGCTATTAAACACTACACCATGACATGAAACTTGTCTGGTTGTGAGTTGCAAATCGTTATCAGCAGTCAAAACAAGCAAGTGGCGCCAAGGACGCAGTTTTACGGTAACCGCAGTCACAGCTAAAGCCGTCTATGCACAAATTCCAGTTTCATATTTACACACCTGGTATGTCATGTTAATCGAGATTCATATCAATATCCTACGAATGTGGACTGCAATAACTTTTACATAACTTAACGGAGGTACAGCAATAAGAAGGATATGCGATCCTGAACTGCTTTTACCAGGTATAATTGTGGATGCCAGCCATTTTCCTCTACACTGATTAATGAAAAAACACAGGTGCGAGAATATGAATATGAACTGAAGTGACAAACGAATGAAAGAAATAGTGTTCGCCTCGGCCGAATTACGCCGAAGTAATGTCGATAGAGCACAATCTGAAGTAATGAACTGTGGCGTACCACAGGTTGAGGAGTTGTATGTATGATAATCTACAGAGATAAACTCTCCGCAGAGAATTAATGCGCACTTCCTGGAACACAACTTAATTCGCATAATATGGTGAAAACGATAGCATTTTTATAAGAAATCAAAATTTCTCTCTCGTCTTCGTTTTCGGCTATCTTGATTTTCAGTCGCCCTAGAGGAGGAATGAGTAACTGAACATAACGATTGCCAGCCTGTAAGGTACCGAAATAGTAATAAAAAAATAAGGATTTTTGCTCTTTAAATTTATGATATTTAAACTGTGAATATATTGTGAATAAATATTTCATACATACTTATGCTTCATATATGTCGTACAGCTAAAGAATATAACTCAGTGAATCTTGTATATAAAACTTGCAGTGAGATAAATCTACTAGTTGAATGATATTACAGAATGAGCATATAAGGTAATTGCCCAGGAGGCCGACAGATGGACCTAACTATTCTTGCCGGAAGTCAATGGGTACAGAGATTTGTATGTTGATAACGAAGAAAAAAACGTAAAGAAAAGAATAATGATAAAGTAGGAAGAAGCACAGTAAAGACGATACCTAGTAAGATGTCTGTTTATTGAAGAAATTACTCTTAAAACATGACCGGGTGCTGATGTCTATTGTAGCGGCCGAGTAGTATATCAGAGCATCGACATCACAGGCCAACTGCGACTAGTCAGCGTGCCACCGATGACCTTGTGTAGAATACGCATAAGAGAGAGACCGGTACGTGTACAATCATAGTGGGATTGACGACATTCTACAGTGTCGGAGGGTAAGAGATAATCTAACCTATTTTTGAACTTAACCTAGCCTAGCTGTGGTTCGTTAAGGTGCTAGTGAGGACCCTGTATAG
This sequence comes from Lepisma saccharinum, assembly GCA_022664845.1. Lineage (NCBI taxonomy): Eukaryota > Metazoa > Arthropoda > Insecta > Zygentoma > Lepismatidae > Lepisma > Lepisma saccharinum. The sequence continues at coordinate 43,156 of JAGDQP010001951.1, forward strand.
CAGACATACAGACGAGAAAAGCATACATACGACCACAATAGGATTGACGGCATTCTTCAACGTCTAAAGTCTTGACAAGGCTCTGGGTCCCACCCCTGAATAAATAAGTGGGACGGCTTACATATTTCTACGCTGGGAGTGCCACCAGTATAAAATACGGTTAACGAACTTTACTTACTAACATCTTCACGCTACTGGGAGTGCCACGAGTTAAAAATACGGTAAACAAACCTTACTTTCTAACATTTCACGATACTGCAAGTGCCACCAGTTCAAAACACGGTCAACGAACCTTACTTTCTAACATCTTCACACTATTGGGATTGCCACTAGTAACCAAAAAAAACTAATTTTAATTGTCGGAGGGTGAAGTTAGTTGGAGACGGCAGTCATTGATCAGACATTTTGATTCTCGCTTTCATCCTTTTTTCCCTCCATTATTTCACGGGCTTCCGCCCTAGGACTGACTAATAATATGGCGGACGGAAAACATCCAGGACTCCCACAAACGGTTGTACCACCCGGCTCATGCCGAACGGTTACTGGCAGGAAATCACGGTTAGACAATGCAGCAACATCTCGTTCTCGGTCCCGCACTCCAGTTGAATCCATAGATAGGAAACAGAGTAATTCACCACCATCTAAGAAACAATACCTCCAAACGAACAGCGATAGCGACAATTCTGAACAACTAACTATTGACGACTCGGCCTCAAATTCCCAGCAAACATCCTCACTTTTGTTAAGTAATTACGACCCTAAATTCCAAAACTCTAAACAAATACTACTGCAGCTTTGTAAATATGCCTCGCGAAAATCTATAGAACAAATCATCCCAACCAGAAACGGTATGATAATAAAAACATCTGATGCAAATTTTGCAACTAACATCAGGAATAAACACAGTCTAGAGATATTCGGAAAATCTGCAACCTTAGTAAATCTTGCCTCTCAGAGACCTAACCAGCCAGAACCACCACGCAAATCACCACAACTATCTGTAGTTATATGCGGTGTAGACACAACCTGGACAGACGAGGAAATAGCGGAAGAACTAAGGCAAGAATAATACGAGTTCACAAAGATCATGCGAATCAAGTGCAAGGACGAGCCAACAAACCTTGTACGTGTCCTAACAACATCCCAGGAAACAGTTAGCGACCTACTCACTCTTGGTGAATTCATATATAAGAAACGTCACCGGGTACAGCCATCCCGAACACAGGCACCCATACCTATTTGATGCGAGAAATGCCAGAGCTACAACTCGCACAATACTGCACAATGTCCCAATAAACCGATATGTGGATTCTGCACTGGACCACATCCAACCCGACAATGCAACAACATGCAGCTACAACCAAAATGTGCAACCTGCCAGGAACAGCATCCAACTTACCAATGTAAAGCAAAATCACCGCCGGAAGCAGACAAACCAGAACTTGTCGTACCGCTCAGGGTACCAGAAATCACAGAAACAGACGAAGATCCAGAAAAACATCCAGCATTGAACCAACCTGTCACCGTAGAACAACTTCTGGCCTTCATCACACTAACTCTACAAAATGTACATCCTGCACAAAGACCACATATTATACAGCAGGTACAAAGAACAGCTAAACAAATCTTTCATGTGGCGTTCCATGCAACGTATTCCGGTCCATATGTACACTTCGTCACAGTTCCGCCTAACGAAACATCAGCAACCAGCAAAACTTCATAATGGATTTAAACATAGTGGTACTGTTCCTAAATATTAGGTCACTACTCACACACAAAACATTATTACAAGTACTCTTGCTAGAAGAAAAAGGACACGCATTTCTCCTAAATAAAACGCACCTAAATGTCAGACGATCTTGCAAAATTCCTGGATACCATCTTCTACACAAGGAAACCAATATGCCAATGCTAAGAGCGAACGGCGGAGTCGCAATAGGTTATAGGCCATAAATACCGCACAGACTACACACAATACCAAACCTGCAGCAACCAGAATATCTTATATCAACAATATATTTCAAAAATATCTCAATCACAGTGGTCACAATATACATACGACCTCGTCATCCAATTCCGCTTGAATTCTTCCAGCATATTTCAAATACTTACCGAACCTATGTCATAAACCGACATAAACATTCACAGCAGATCCGATCGACAACGAAACCTATTTATGAACTACATTCACACTCAAACTACAGGTGTCCTGCAACAACTGCCTAAGCATATCAGACCAATCTCACAAACAACACCAGATATAGTCATCCTTTCTCCGAACCTACTAAACCGTTGTCATATCGATGTGCTCGATACTATTGGAAGCGATCATGTTCCAATAAAATTGACAATACAACAACGTCTACCAACAGCTCCAGGAACAATACCACAGCGAACAACTATCCGCTACGATCGTGCAAACTGGAATATGTACAGAGACTACATCAGCAGACAATTACAAAACTCAGAGGAACCAATAAACGAAGACGAACTGTATCAAACCATAGAAACAATCACTACTGCTATACAAACTGCCTCTGACAAGAATATACCTAAAACAACAGCGGTGACACATCGACTGAAACAGCCACCGCAATATCTTGCTATGATTCGACGCTCCAGACAACATTTTAGAGACTACATACGCACTAGGAACCCAGCCTCATTACAACTACATCGACAACTGCAAAGAACTGTGCACAACTACTTAAGAGCATACAAACTATGCCAATGGATTAAAACATGCAACCAACTACGTGACACTGACCATCCCACTAAGTTCTGAAAACGATTCAATCTCCTCACAGGCAAGAACACAAAAACAACCTATCCACTACTACAAAATGACCAATCACTACAAACTAACGAAGAAAAAGCAAATGCCTTTGCACTTCATCTACAGAAGATCTTCACACCACTACAAACAGACATAGCAAGAAACCATCCAGTCCAACGATTTAACTTTAACTCCCCGGAATTACAGCCCAATAAAGATCATCACATCAACGAAAACAGACAGCTAACCACACCTATCACCAGCCATGACATCTCTCAGACTACAGAACGTAAGAAAAATACCGCACCTGGAATACAGGCGTATAACATACAGGCACATAAAAGAAGGACCACCATGCTTACTAATACTACTCGCAGCCATATATATCTTCATATTACGAACAGGCTACATTCCGCAAGATTGGAAAACATCAAAAACTCTAATGTTTCTCAAACCTAGCAAACCACCCGACTCAGTGGCATCCTATAGACCAATACAATTGACACAAACTCTCAGCAAAATAATAGAACGGATATTTGTCCATCGCCTCCATACACATCTCAAGGGAAGACACCTACTACCAGACCACCAGGCACGCTTCAGACCAAAATACAGCTTTCAGGACTAACTTCTCAGACTGACCAACCACATCACAAACCACTATAACACCAGCAAACCATCCTGCCTCGTGCTATTCGACCTGGAGAAAGCGTTCGATAAAGTCTGGCATCAAGGCCTACTATGGAAGCTTCTCCAATTTCAACTACCAATAGCATATATCCGGTACATTTATAATTTTTTGACAAACCGTTTGGCATAAATCAATATCGACCAAAGCAATTCCTTTCCGATTTTGCTAAATACTGGAGTATTACAGGGATCCGCACTTTCACCGCTACTATATATAATGTTCAGCTCAGACCTACCAGAACTACCAACTAATACACAACTATATCAATATGCAGACGACACGGCCTTCCTAGCAACAGCACAAACCGTTAACCAAATAAACCGAATAATATGCAAACTACAACAGACATATTCAGTCAATGGTGTGACCAGTGGCAACTCACAATAAATGCAGCCAAAACACAAGCAATTATTTTTATACCACCACGACAACGCACAAGAGTATGACGCAACCCGGGAAACCTACGCCTACACGTACAACAAACTCAAATCAGACCTGCCCACGAAGTAAAATACCTAGGCCTAACCTACGATTGTCACCTCACCTGGAATCCACATCTGAAAGCACTCATTAGAAAAGCATACAACCGCCTAAACCTGCTAAAACGAATCACAGGAACCTCCTGGAGCATAAACCGAACTGCCGTACTAAACACATACAAAGCTTTTCTCCGTCTAGTTCTAACCTATGGCCACGTAGCTTGGATTCCAGTAAAAGCAAAATTCTACAACAAACTGGAAGTCCTAGAAAGACATGCATTTCGCATAGCACACCGCATCAAACTTCCAAGTCCGGTTGCTGAGCTCTACGAACGAATCGCCATGCCTGACATACTGTACCATCTGGAGAAATTAAGAATGCGATTTATAACCAACAGATACGAAACCTATCACCCACTCCTTCTTGATTGTATGCATCAAGACGAAACCTACAAAACACCAACCACAGCTTTTGTATCTCGCCCACTAGGCCTACTTTTCAGTTTATATCTCTTCACTCTCCCAGACAATCACCCAGAAACACCATACCTTATTGCTTTCATCGATCCGCAACCACCAGACTATATCATACCATCACACACATAGAACCACTTAAGAGCTAACAGAATTGATCATCAAACAGAAGCACCCAAAAAAAGGAAGACCAATCCCAATTAGCCATAAAAATGTGTGTACAGAAACGAACTTCTAGGCCGCCACAGAATCATACAAACAAAAGCAAATAACCTACAAAGCTAGGTAAGTTAACAAAGTTCTACGAAAATCTCTTTGACCAACGACAATCAAGAAAAACAGAAAAATAAAGTAAAATCACTTCCCCAACAGAGGGCGTAACCCTCTCAGTGGGTATTAGGCATGTTATCAACATGGCTAAAGGAAAAAAAAAAAAAACTCAGGCCAGATGAAGTGGAAGAGAAAACCTCTGAATGTTAATACCTTGCTTTTGGTATTCACTAGCTTGGAAAATCTTAGATTTCCTTAGGTCGCTGCAAAGCGCTTGGGAAATAAACTGAGCTCTAGCAAAAACCCGACGGTTAGCTGTGGCGCCACCACTTTTCTTGTTGTGGATTGGGGCATGCTAATCGCTTGTGGGAGCTGACAGAACTATGTAACTGTCCGATATATTAACGACATAGGAAAGTATGGTCGTAAAGGAGGAAATAACGTTACATGCATGAGACAGCTGGTTAGGAGAGCGTAATAGTCCATGAAGTTTTGCTATGCACACCATTTCGTTGCTACCGTCAAATTTGTTCTTTAATCAAGGAAAGATTTTGAATACTATAGTTAGGATTTTTAGAAGATCGTCAAAGTTTCCATGTAAATAGAGAAGACCGTGAGAGAGAATTCAGTTACGTCATTATTCATAAAAGACTGTGTTTAGAACTGGTTAGAACTGTGTTTAGGAAGAGTTATTAATTACCAGGACTTTTCATAATAAGAACCATAGATTTATATAGTTGGAGACATTGGATAGTGTCAGTTACGAGATTTAAAGTATCATAGACTTCAAGGCAGTAACATAATATTCATTCGTCAAAAGTGCAAAATAGGTTCAGTGGCAAAGACATTCATATTGGTACTTTAAAGTGTATATAAATCCTAATACAAGTGAATAGTATAGGAGACTAGTTTCATTGAAATTAATAGTACTAGCGCTAATGAACATCGTATAGACTTTGTTATGTTTAAAGAAAAGACTTAAAGTATAAAAGACTATTCACCGGACATTGTGGAAGAAGTTATTTTCTTAACTGAACTTTGTTGGTAAAAGTTAGCAAATAGAGCAAACAAGTGTCATAGAAACAAAGAAAAAGAACTCTTACTCATTGTGAAATATCTGAATAGAAGATTGAAGACAGTATATATCTTATTCCTATAATATTCTATTTTTTCTATAAAATTAGTGTATTTTCTCATCTAAGAGAACTCTGAAATATTTTATCTATAAGTCCAATCATATCTTATTTTCTATATAGAAATATTCATATAATCTTTCATTGAAAAAAGGAGTGATCAAGTACTGATAAAAAGAACATCGGACATTAAAATATATTTTGCTATATTGGACATTCAAGAGAATCATGTGACATGTTATCACATACACATAAGAATTCATACCTATAAGTGATAACAATTAAGACTTATCAGTGTTTAGCGAATTATTAATATTTTATATATTATCCACAAGCAAAGTACATGTGAAGAACAGTGGATATATCAAGTAAAGGAACAGTGTGTTATTTCCTGTTTTCCAAGTTATAAGCATAATTCAGATAAATAATCTACTCTTAATATCCAACAAGTTATGTCATATTAGAAGCTAATAAAGTGTAAAGCGTAATAGTGTAATTAGTGTAATATATGTAAAGCGAATTAGAATAACGTTTAGTGCATTATTTTATCTACTACCTCAAGATCATTAATGCTAAAGTATAGAAAAACTGGTATTTGGTGTAATCACTTATTCTTATTCAAGTCCGTCAGTCTCAGATTATAACAGTGTTCACTATATTGTTTCTTCTAATAAGCTTAGTCACAAGAACCACCACCACAAGCCACTAAAACTTTCTGAGTTTATCTTTCATTTAGCGTAAGTTGCATGTGATTGTGAATCAATAAACGTGAGTTATTAAACTTTGAATAGCTCTCTCTCTCTCTCTCTCTCTCT
>JAGDQP010001951.1:50193-68770 GCA_022664845.1 Lepisma saccharinum
GAGCTTATATATATATATATATATATATATATATAATATTCAGTAGTTTTCTATCCACTGCTGGATGAAGGTCTCCCGCTTTTGTTTCCATATACGTCGGTCTGCTGCTATCCCTATCCCCATCCATGTAGCTTCTGAAAAACGCTTGATTTCATTTACCCATCTTGCATTTGGACGTCTTCTCGGTCGTTTCTTTTATCGAGGAATCCAATGTAGTACATTTGTCGTACACCTTCCATCAGTACGGACGGTAGGATGTCAGGTTTATCTTTCTATCTCGTATATTCCAAATAATTCACTACTTTCGTAGTTATGTATCCGGAGAAAGGTAATCCAATATTGTATGACCAAGATAATAAGTCTCATCTAATTAATCTGAAATCATGTGCTCTATGGTGTTTAATTCAAACTCACCATTCTAGGCCTCACAATTCCTTTGTTTTAATGTGTTACAAGTGTGAAGAGAGAAGATGTTCGATAAGATTATTGTCCTGCCTATTAATTATGGAATAGAAGAATAGTTTGCTTCAGCACCCGCCTTGTGCATAAGACAAAGATTTGTACAAAGTAAACAGTTAGGTAGCATGCTGAGGGACAATGGAAGCATGTACTTCCACCGCCCACTTAGTAGGATGTCAGCCGCGGGGGTCGAGGGGCTCGCCTGGCGCCCGTCTAGTCATATATACTTTCTGTATTATTCACCAGAGAAAAATACCTTTCACTCTCTGTTTCAGAAATAGTTATTTCAAATATTTATGAAGTGGCGAGATCGACTCCCGGGACTGAGTCTCTGCAAGAGGTTGTGTATGGTTCTCTGGAACTAACTGTAAGGGAAATTTATATCCAGGAAAGTTTATTCCGAGACAACAGCATATGTTAAACCCACCTCAACAGACCTTTTTATAAATTTATTTGCTTGTCTGTGTATGTGTGCTCTAATACGAAACATATAGCTGGAAGTATATTCCTTCATTTTTCTCACCTTTACCTTAAATTGCCCTTCCAGCTTTCCTTTGTACTAGTGATCTGTATATACTGTATAAGGTAGAAAAAAGGATACATACATAGTGAAATCTTCAGATAGGAGCACACGAATTTCACAACACTATAGAAAATTAGTACGTTTCGCAATAGCGTTTTCAACTGGTAGGTATAAAATGGACAGAGCGGACAGGAGCGGGAGTGGTGTTAAGGAAACTCCATATTGCAAATGAAACCATATATATATATATATATATATATATATATATATGGACTGCTCACCAACCCGCATTAGCAGACAGCGTGGTGAGTCAAAGGTCTGCACCCTTCCTTTCTTATCACATGATGGTATAAGTAAGGGAATATCCTCGGAGGAACTCATTGTCCGGAAGACTGAATGCAGCTGGCAACGGCAGCGGTCAGACCTGCAGGAACTCAGAGGGTTAAAATTCCCGGGTTTGGGCTGTAGTATAGACCCCCACAGCACCTCGAACTATGGAACCCAGTATCAAGAAATTCATTTATGAAAGACAGTTATAAAAACTGCTTTACTAGAATTTTACATAAAGGAACATTGACATTATTATTTCACAAAACTTATAAACGACAATAAGTTATACGAACTGAAAAGATATGCAAACAGGGTATTGTAAAACTGTTATTTAAGCTATTATGTAACGATTACAGCAATGACTTTTCCGGCTAGCCCGCAGGAAAAAGAGCAAGGTATCTGAATTCCATGGGCCATAGTGTCATTGTGTCGCGCTGACCAGTGGAATTCCAGAGAGTGCTTTTGCACTAAGAATTGGGAAAAAAAGATGTAAAGTGAAATCTTGGTACTCCAAAATAACAGTCCTTGAGTTACCTACGACATAGCAACATCGAATAGTACTAAATGCATATACTACCATTATAAAAGTATTCCTGTGGTCTATCCGGTAAGTCGGAACACGCTGCAGAAATGTATTTCAAAACTTGAGACAAACCATTTTTCTCTCAAATCCTCTCGCTTATTATTTATCATAGCTACATCCTATTTCTAGATCTCAGTATAACTAAGCACGGACAGAGAATCCGTTGCGTGGTGGATATATTGGGTATTCTTTTTTCTCTCTATTTTTTTCTAAAAAAAAAATTTGAAACACCACAAATCGTCTCAAGATGGAAAAGGTGGACTTCTAATTTTTTTTCCCTCTCTCTCTCTCTTTATTGCCAAAATTTCATCTCTTGTATCATTAATGTTCGCTACAAGGTAACTGTTCCAACTTCATAGCACATTCAAAATGCCCATCAAACTTAGCTACCACTTCTAGAATGTAACAGTTTTCATAAACTTTATAAGATTTTCCATTTGCAATTGCAGTATTACTTTAAATATTACATGAACATCAAGTACGAATTTTTTTATGAACAAAATGCAAACGATTTAATATTTTCAGCCAGTATTTGAAAGCCAAGTACGTTTATAGCATATGTCATATAAAACATTATAAAAAGCAAAGTACAAAGTCCACCGACCTACTGCTTCCATTTTTGTTAGTCTTTCTTTTTTATTATTATTATTTCCTTTCTACTTCTTTTAGTAGTAAATATTTATAATATAGGCTAGCAATCTGAGTAACGGCAACAGATAACTAAGGTAAAATAAAATAATGGCTGAGCAAAGCACTACAATTTATTTTAAAAAATTAAATTTTTTGTAAACGTTTTCGCCGACTACCAAAACACTCGGCTTCCTCAGACACACTAAATCATATACACAACACAACCTTCAGTGAGACAGTTCCGTGGTTCCTGATTGGCTCTTATCAGAAGTTCCCAGCCAATCCCGTACCGACTACAAAAAGTGAATTTTTAATTAACCCCCCCTCTCCTGCTCCTACTACCTTTATCTTACAAAATCAAATTAAGCCCTTTTCCTCTTCCTTCTTGTACAAACTATTTAAAAAAGAAAATAAAAAAATAGAAAAAAATAAAAAAATAAAATAAAATAAAATAAGCAATAAAATAAACAAAACTAATTTACAAAAAAGAAAAATAAGGAAAACTAAAAATATATACAATAAATAAAGAAATAAATAAAACTAAAAAGTTAAAAATATAAAATAAAGAGTAAATAAATAAATAAATAATAATAATAAAGCAACACTGTACATCCTTACAACAATAATACAATCTATATTTTCAGGCTTCTCAATAACTTATCCCACTGGTCATCAATTTTAAGTCCCGCGTTCCAGTTCATCGCTTTTCCACCTTCAACTTCTATAAATCGTGCTTCTTTCCATTTTCTGACCGTCCTTCTGTCTTCCTGTCCTAACACTTTTACTTCACTCCAATCCACTAAATGTCCCGTGTCTCTTATATGTTTATATATAGCATTTCTGTCCCTCTCCAACCTAATATCAGCTTTATGTTGCTTTATCCGCTCTTTTAACCTCTTTCCTGTTTCGCCTACATAACACATTTCACAATCACTACACTGGATTCTATATATCACTCCCTTTTTCTCCATAATTTCCTTCCCCTCCTCTTCTCTCTTCACTTTTTTCTTCTTCTTCTCTCTTATGACGTCCAGTAGCCTTTTGCTTCCTTTTCTGTAAGTTGAAATACCTCCCATCTTCTTCAACATTCTCTTTATCACTTCTGTATCCTCTCCTATACTCTCTATCCCCCACCATAGTTTCTTCTCTTCTTCTCCATATTCCTTTTGTTCCGCTCTTTCTTGTAGTCGGTACGGGATTGGCTGGGAACTTCTGATAAGAGCCAATCAGGAACCACGGAACTGTCTCACTGAAGGTTGTGTTGTGTATATGATTTAGTGTGTCTGAGGAAGCCGAGTGTTTTGGTAGTCGGCGAAAACGTTTACAAAAATTTTAATTTTTTAAAATAAATTGTAGTGCTTTGCTCAGCCATTATTTTATTTTACCTTTGGTATATAAAAGCAAAGCTTTCGTATGGAGAATAACAAATAACTAGATTAATAAGTCAGTGCTTTTTCCCTTCTTTTGCTAAGTGTCATATTTAATATGTTACATGTACAGATGGTTCAATAAGTGTTACACAGGAAGTATTTACTCCGACCTTTTGCGTCAAGCGCAAATAAATTTCGATTTTTCTTGCCACAAAACAACAATTGATATACCAATTCAAACAACAGAACAGTAGATAATGCCGAGGAATCCACCCCCCAGATGGCGACGCAGGCGGGCCACAACACCCACCAACAGGAACACCAAATCCAAGACAGACTATTAATCCGCCCACATATTATAAGGATCAATCATTCAAGGACTTTTTAGCCAATTTGAACTTATAGCCCAAATAAATCAATGGGATACCACTGAAAAGGAACGCAGGGTGGGCGCATGTTTGAACGACACACCTCTTGATATATTTTTGTCTCTTCACGCCCAGCAAGACTTTAAAAACCTGACATTTCAACAACTAATCGAAAAAATACAAAAACAGCTTAGGCCGGCCTCATACGCAATCGAAATTGAATCGGTTTTGAACTCTCATTTGCAAACAGAAGACCAGAATCCTGTACTTTATTTAATCAGCAAAAAGAAATTGTTTGATTCCATCTGTCCAAGTATGGACATAAAAAAGCAAAGTTACTTCGTTATAGTAGGTCTGAGGCCCTCGTATCTCGATCAGGTATCCCTTCAACAATACAACATAATTTCGGAGTTAAAAACGGCATTGGAGAAACTTGTAAACAGACAATACCTTCTACCCAAGCACCAACAGCTTGAGAAAGAGTTGGCACAGAAAAGGCTAACAGAAATATATTTCAATCAACCAGCAAATGAGTGGAACCTACATAATCAGGGGACTCCCCAAAAAAACAAATGCAGGCAGAATCACTGCCCAACACACAATATAGACAAATGCAAGCATTTCCGAGTAACAATACACGCTAGTAACAATACAAGTTACACAAACACCGCAAATTTTCTAGCAGGCTCCCGAACAACTTGCAGTTGCTGCCACAAGATGGCAATACAAGCACCGACCAATATAGAGATGGCCTGCAGAACAGATTAACTTTACAAGTCCAACAACTTTGAATCCATCAACTTTCTAATAAACAAATGGCCAATTACGGGGCCAGGGCGGGCAGGACTCCTAGAAAGAGAGGACACTCTGCAAGACGTACATACACACGAAACAATTACCGCAACCAAGACAACAGGTACCAATATAACGAAGGCTACAACCCAAACAACAAATACAACCAAGGCCGTACCCAGAATAGGAGTGCCCCAAGGGGGCGCGGAAGAGCTAGAGGTCGACAGTCAGGTGACCGACCTTACAACAGATCAAATTCAAATAACCAACGTACATACGTGGCCGACCACTCTCCAAATGATGATGATTGTTTAAACTAAGGGCGGGGGTAACGTCAAAAGGTCAACCCCCACAAAATAACAGGACCCAAAAACCGGTAACATGTAAAATACATCAAACACAACTTTTGCAAAATCATAAAATAGCAACCATTTTAGCATCAATAAACGGTACAAAGCAAGAACTAATTATAGACAGTAGCTCAAATTTATATCGATTTTAGGGCAGAATTTCGTACCAAAAAAAGCTAAAATCATACAAGCAAAAACAAAAGTAAAGGGTATATCTTATCAAATCATTTGGGTGAATACAGGTGTCACACTAAATATAGAAATTGCTGGAGCAACTTTTCCTTACTTTTTTTTTTACATAATTTCTACGGAAGCAACTAATGCCATCTTTGGCATGGACGGCCTTCGGTTACAAAGAGCTTAGCTCAACCTAGATAATGACACATTTTCTATATGTCCTAGCTCTAAACCAAAGATTCCAATAAACAAAAAATGCCACCGCGTTAGCAAAATTGTAAACTTGTATATTCGTAAGACAGAAAAGGACACTCACTGCCAGAAAAACAAGTTTTACTATAGAAGACCACATACACTGGCCGCCATAAAAAGTGTCACAAAAGTAGATGTACATGGAAAAGAGGTCTTTTTTCAACCAAACCAAAAGTTAGAACGAAGATTAAATGTTATAATACTACCATGTGTTACCAACGGCAACCAGATACGAACTTACGTATCAAATATAAGCAACATACCAGTACGTTTACACAAAAAATGCATTTTAGGCAAAGTATACACCAACTTCGAAATTAAAACTATACAAGAAACGAAACAGAACCAAAATTATAACGTACAGGAAGTACTTCCAATGCACAACGAAGACGAAGAACTCCGCCAACGTCTTAAGCACACGGCAAAATTATTCGATATATCAAAATTTGATATAAACCCCGAACTGAGCCCAAAACAAAGAGCACAAGTTGAACAACTACTCTACGAGTATCGCGATGTGTGGGCCTAAGACCAATCTGAAATAGGTACAGTGCGCAATTACGTTCAGAAGATCAACACTGATCCGTCAATCCGTCCGTTCGCTCACAAGACAAGGGAGGTCCCTCTTTATATATTTAATAGGGCTGACAAAAATATCGATATACCGAAATCGGTATCTGTATTTTGGAATACCGAAACTTCGATATCATCCATACCGAAATATCGATATACAGAAATACCGATAATACCGAAATATCAAAATACCGGTGACACAGAAAATACCGAAATATCGACCCAGCAACCCATATGCCGGCCCGACCATTTAGTAGTCGGGGAATGGTCGGTGCCAGTGACGTATTTACGGATGGGTCCGGGGAGTACGGACCCCCAAAACTCACAGTTTCATGGGAAAATAGTATAACTTCGGGCGCAATTATATATACGACATTTCATGCCCAGACACAACTCCCCCAGAAGCCCTTGGACTCCTCCTAAAACCAAATTCTGGATACCTGGCTGGTCGGCGCCATTCATAAGTGGCCGTTTTGCGAGCCGCCGTTGGTGTCGTCGGGCCATCTTCCGGATCGCCGTCGGCATAGACGCGTAACCCCCGCGAAGTCGTCTTCTGGTCGGGATTTTTCAAAACCCAGCAGAGGAATTAGCACGGCAGAGCTGAAAATAGATAAGTTTTGGTGACCAGGTCTGAGCATATATACGTGATCCAGTTTAAAACTTGACCCGATTAACCCGGTCTGAGAATAATGAGCACCAGTTTCGTAATTTTCGTGCTCTGGGGGGGGGGTAACACCTGCGATCTCGGTCTCCTCTGAAACGCAAGGAAATAATCAAATATTCTACTTTGTTCTCCGGGTGAGGAGACCTAAATCGTGTCACCGGGTCAGGCCGGGTCCCAAGCATAAAATTATCACAATCCGGATTTAAGTTTTGGATATTAGGATATCTGGGACATTGACATATCATCATAGCCTTTCCTAATTTGTACAGGTGCCCACAAAATTTGTGAACTTAAATTTCATGAATTTTCCCAGGATTACGGAGTATACACTCTAGTCCTTGACTTTTCCTGACCAGATTTTTAAAACATTCCTGACTCTCAGACTATAAAATTTTAACTTTTGAAAAATATTTTGATTTCTTTTACATGCAGTCTCCACCTGAGTAGCAAATTTTATGATTTTATTCTTTTACAATAAAATTACAGGAACAATGTTTTTACTAAAATATTTTGCAGAGGTACTGATTAAAATAACCCAAATTTACATTTTTTCTGTCATGAACATGTTATGTAAGTCAAGCCAAAAAAAATGCTAACAACTGCAACATAAATAAGAATAAATTCTATGAATATAAGCATTGAATATTCGACTATTACAATAATTAAACAATATCCTCAGAACGAAAACAGAAGTTTCAACAATATCAACAGATGTTAATTTTGCAAATTCCGCAAAAGTTTGATTTTCTGAGAAAGTTCGTCTTGCTCCGTTTCAGATTTTTCTCTCAACTTCTTTTGCTCATCTTCCAGTTTCTTTATTTTATTCATGATCTTCCTTTTTATTAAACAGAATTATTCTCTTCTATTTTCTTAGCATTATGCTGTGTTTTCAGATAATCTTTATATCGCCTCCGAGTAGATCTTGCATATATGAGCATTTTCTTTATGATGATAATACTATGGATTCCTTTGAAATTGATAACATCATCATGCACTTTCCACAGTGCCATTATTGTATGTTCCCATTGGATTTCAATAAGAGCACAGTTGTTGATAGAGAAACCACCCTCAACTGTAGCATTTCCGTGGGAAAATATCAGACTCGACTTTACCACTTTCCACAGTGATGAGGTTTTTTTTATTTGAAAGAAGGGAAGCATAGAAATCATCGAGCCTGGTAATTCCCTGCTTGTCTTGGAGATATGTTCCAAATCTTTGTGAAAAGGATGTTCTGGCATCTTCACGCAGATATGAGCCCCTGAGGGTAAATTTCCTGACGCAACAGTAGATTTTGTACTTTTTCCTGACTTTTGACTTCAATATTTAATAATTTTCCTGACTTCTTCTGTTAAATCTTGAAATTCCTGACATTTTCTGATTTTTTTTCTGCTTGTGGGCACCCTGTCGTACGTATTTTTGAGGATTTTTTCGGCTAGCAAGCGATAAGTCTTATTTTGATTTCATTTACTCTTCATTTTGGAGTATTGTGAGGAGAGAGAGGGAAAACAGAATCATAGAAAGAGAGAAAAATTGATGACTTATACATGAATTGCAAGAGTAGTGCCATTGAAACCAGTCCTATAATAGTCTGTTACTAATACATATATAGGAGTGATAAAAGGAAAACAAATAATCGACAGCACCTGCTTGTCTCTTCAAACCCCGCCCTCCCCATCGCCAACCGTAACTACCCTTTGCTCTGTGACGTGGTTATCAGTCACTGAAATAAACATTGCACTCTTAGAAGGAAAGAACAAAGACTTACCTCTCTTCCCTTTTAAGCATGCAGCAAAATAAAAAATACGAAACTCCTTTTCCAGATTACATAATTTTCTTTTGAGAAATAAAGTACGTATTTTAGAAAAAAATAAAAAGTAGTTAAAAATGTTCCTATCAACTAACTTTGGACAAAAAACAACAATCAACTACACTACTATTTCAATAAAATATATTTTTCGAGTTTCGGATACATTGAATTAAATTGGCTTTATTTATGGTAATATGGAAAGCCCTGGCCAATACCTTCCCCATGCTCTGCCTACCACATCCCGACCTCTCTCTCTCTCTCTTTCCGCTCTCCCTCTCAGGAAGAGAAGGAAAGGGAAAGAGAGATACAAAGAGCTGTCTCTCTCTCTCTCACCAAGCCTCCGTAACCCAGTAGTAGAGCGTTGGCGTAGGGTTCGGGAGGTTGCGAGTTCTATCATCCTGACTGTTTCACACAAGGGAAATGCCGGGGTGGCACCTTCAACATAAGCCCTGGCCGATACCTTCCCGAATCCTTTCCCCTCCCCTATCCCGGCCTGAGCCTTAGATGCCTAAAGGTCATAAATAACATTCAAAAATTCAATTCTCTCTATCTCCTTTCTTTATTTCTTTCTTTTTTGGCTCGGGCGGGGATGAGGTAGGCAGAGGATGGGGAAGGTATTGGTCAGGGTCTTTCATAATTTACCATCGCAGTTTCAGATGCATCATAATAACGAAATCCGAATTCTGGATCTTTGAATCTGCGACCCAAATCGAACGAATCCATAGGACCGGATATTCGAAACCCCGGAGTTCCGAGTTTCGGATATCCGGTTCCTTTTGCATCCGGATCTGGCCATCCCTACTCAGCAGTTTTCGAATTACATCAAAATGTTGCTGAAATGCATTTTGCTGCTGGCTGTTATCCCATCGTCAAAACTGCCGTTGGGTTATTGACTTTGTTAATTGACTCCATGTGAAGTCGGCAAAGCTACAGCAACTGTGTATTCTTATTAGGAAAGGCCCAAACAGTACCTGATTAGAGAGGACCGCGGTGGCTCAATTGTTAGAGCGCTCACCTCTGGTGCTTGGGTTCGTCGGTTCAAACTCTCCTCGTGCCATGTGAGCTTTGTGGTGAACAAACACTGTGTGCGTGGGTTTTCTCGGGGTTCTCCCGTTTCCTCCGACTTTCTTAATTTCACCAATCTTTCCGTTATCATCAATCTGGTCTGAGCCTGAGTTGCCTAAAGGTCTTAAAAATAAATTGAAAATACCTGATTACAGCACAATAATTTATCAAGATGCCTGCTCTTTCTTGATTTCGAAATGAGTCTGTGCGTTAATCTAAATGCTTTAATGTTTATTATCAGTATAGTATTCTATAATATGAATAATCAACTTTTTCTTGCTCATGTCAATCTTATTTGTCTTCTTTTCTTATTTTAGATCGCCAATATGTCATTGCTTATCTCTCGCGTATACACTATATTATTACAATATTATTATTATTATTATACAAAATATACACTATATTATTACACTGGCAAGGTTAAAAGATTGACATTTGCACCCATTTGCTGCCGACCGGGTAAATGTCGATATTTCTGTATTAATTTCAATATTTACCTACCACAATGTTCTTGTGAAAAAGGAATTACAACTTTAAATATAGACAATTACGCCTAAAATTATACTATTATTTTGTATATTAACCGGAATTTAGGGTGGGGGTCCAGGTCAACCCCCTAAATACATATATCCATGAGTAGGGGGAGTGGATCCATTTGAACGGGGGCACCTTACAACAGTGGAGATAACTTTTAATTTATAAAACGATTTTTTTGTCCATTTATAAATTGCAAACATCATGTCATACAGCTGTCATTTGTTTTTACCATTTGTATACGTTACCTGGCCAAGTATGGTACTTGATGTAATTTGTGGGTACCAAAATAAAAATTCATCTCAAATATAGCCGGCCGAGTGGCCGAGCGGTCTGCGGCGGTAGGCCATCAGCTCGAAGGTCCCGGGTTCGAGTCCCAGCAGGGGCATGGGTGTGGATTTTAACAGCTAAAGGCGAATCGTGACGGGCCGAAGTCCAAAGTTACTAGACTGGCCCATATAAAAATAAAGTTTTTCATCTCAGAGATAGTAAGCTTCTGGAGAGAAGACAACTGTAGCTTATCTTCCCATGTTAACTTAGGAAGTAACTATACTCCTTCACGCATTAAATTGTCTTTGTTGCTTTCTGATAACCCTTCTCCTTCTTCCATAATAACAAAATGTGCGTAATTGAACGTACTGGGGCAGCTTTGAACAAAAAGAGCGGGGTAGATTTGAACCCGGTAGCAGCTTATGTCCCTACAGCTAAAACTTACTGTTGAGAAGAAAAATTAGTTTACAACATATCAACAGTGTAAAAGCATTTCAATTAGGCTGTGTGTTACATTTTAAACAAAATTTGTACGAGTTCAAAGTTTATACAAGCCTAATGGTTATGCAATCCTCATAACCCTAATAAAGAAACAAGCAAGCAAGTAAGTTCAATGTTTATTAACAACTGCGTAGTTTAAATTCTTTGTATGGCTAGTAAAACTTTAGTTTACTTTCTTTTGCTTCTGTATTTGTATCTAGAAGCATTTACTAAGAAATTTAATAATCTTGTAATAAAATTAAGGATGTGTTCAAAGCTGTCCCAGCCATGTTCAAATCTACCACCAGGGGGCAACTTTGAACGATAGCAACCCAGTTCCTGTCCTTGCTTTAAGTTGACAATGAAGTACGTCATTTTCTTCGGCGAGCTGTATATGTTCCAATGCATGTGTTATTTAGCCGGCCGGGTGGCCGAACGGTCTGCGGCGGTAGGCCATCGGCTTGAAGGTCCCGGGTTCGAGTTCCGGCAGGGACATGGGTGTGGATTTTAACAGCTAAAGGGCGAATCGTGACGGCCCGAAGTCCAAAGTTACTAGACTGACCCACATATATATATAAAAAAAATTAAGTGTACCAAGAAGTTTTACATATGTCTCTCTGAACAAATTCTCTGAATGTGAGGAACCAAAATTAAATATGCCAATAACGTGTTCAAATGTGCTCTTCCTACTTCCATATTGCTCAATATCATTGTTTTCGATATTTTGATAGTTTGGTATTTTGGTATATTGATATCATTCGGTATTATCGATATTTCGGTATGTCGGTATTTCGGTATATCGATAGTTGTCGTTATCCAAAACATACCGAAAGCCTGTATGAAAATCTCAATACCGAACACCATTAATATATTACCGCAAGTGAAAAAACTCGTAGACGATTTAATTACTGCAGGTGTATTCAAGGAAGGGACCACAGATTATATGTCAAGGGCAGTCTTGGTGAAGAAGCCAAACAAAACCGAATATCGAATAACAATCGATATGAGATATTTAAATCAATATATTTATAAACAACCTGAAATACAACCCACTCTACAAGTTAAAAGACTGCAACTACATGGTCAATATCGATTTAAATTCGGCGTTCTACTCGATCAGGGTTGACAAGGAGTCCCAAAAATATCTCGGCGTTGTAATTCCGCCCCTGGGCTCGTATTACTTGACACGTTCACCACAGGGGTTACTCACATCATCTAGTGCCTTAGGATACGTGATGAATAAACTCACCAAAGATTTGGACCAACAAATACTTAGTTTTTATGCAGATGATCTCCTCCTCCATGGAACCGAGTTTTCTGCAGTACTGGCAACACTGAGAAAACTCTTTCATCAGCGAAACAGCGCAATTCATTTAGCAATTTCCAAAGCCAAACTTTTACTCAACTCTGGACGTTTTTGGCTTCGAGATCAGTCCGCAAGGAATACGTGTAGGAAAGAAAATTAGGGACGCCATTAACAATTTTAAGTCCCCAAGAGACATAAAATCTCTACGCAAATTTATCGGCCTGTGCAACTTTTGTCGCCAGCAGACGCCATGAGTGGCGAAATTACTAGCACCTTTGCTGCCTCTCATCAAAAAAGGAACGAAATATAAGTGGCTAGAGCAACATGAATGCTGTTTTACAAACATAAAAAGTATTTAAACATAACACAATATTTCTTTAATTCATTACGACCCATCAGCTCCAATCCGCGTTTACAGTGATGCAGCACAAGAAGATCTTGGAGGGGCCATTTTACAACAAGACTCCAGAACGGGCCAGTGCAAGGCGCTGGCTTACTGTTCGAGAAATTTCAGCGATGCGGAAAGAAGAAAAGATACGTTTGAACGTGAGATAATAGCTGCCATGTATGTTCTCAATTTTTTTCACTTTATTTTACTTGGAAGAAAATTTGACCTGTATACCAACTCGATTGCATTTTCGATGGGACGAAACGCAAAGGATCCACACGGAAGGCTTGCCAGAGCTATTGAATTTTTTAATCAATATGACTTCGAGCTTCATCATTGTGTATCTGAAGACAACCTCCCGACATTTTCACACGTAATATGGATAACCCAAAGACAGAAGCAAAGGAAGAAAACAGCCCATATGATGCAACAGAAAGAATATGCAACATTGGAACTGAAGAACAACCAAGTAACCAAAAACCGGATATAAAGAAAGAAGTTTGGAGGAAAATTACAAGACTCTTAGATACAGAAGAGCGAACAAAGGACCCTACAAACACTAGGGATTTACAAGCAACAACACATTCACAAGAGGACACCCACTTCATATGAGCCTTATTTCAAGATGTACAAATGGAGATACGTCAACGCAGTGGAGATATGTCAACGCAGTACAAATGGAGACACGTCAACCCCACCTTTGGAAAGATCAAAGAAGCCCTGGAAAATCCAGTCAGTTACAGGCCAGAAACTACTAAGGAAATGTAAATATTACAAACTTTTACAAGGTGTACTATACAGATTGCCTCATAAAAATAATGGAAAGAAGAACATCAAACAATTATGTATTCCACAAGAGATGCAGGATGCATCGTTTCATTCCATACACACTTCCACGACTGCTAATCACTTAGGCTTTAAGAAAACTTTCTTTTCTGCAACGAAGAAATATTAGTTTCAGCACATGAAAGAGTTTCTCTCTACGAAGATCCGCTTCTGCCAAATTTGTCAACGGAATAAGTATGTAAGAAAACTGCCGCCCGGTGAGCTACAGCATGGTTCGATCCCACCACCCTTTACTACTTATCAGTTGGATTCGTCCGGACCATATCCGATTTCATACGAAGGGCATAAGCATATTCTAACAGCGATAGACGAGGGTTCGAGACTAGGTATCTCAAAAGCAGTTCCTGATTTAACAGTCAAAACTATCAGCGACTTCATTTATAATGAAATCGTGTTCAAATTTGGGGTCCCGATTACGCTGAAATCTGATAGACATATGGCATTCAAAAGCCACCACTACATTGAACTTTGCAACATGTTAGGAACAGCACCGCACCATTCTTTAGCCTACGTGCACAACGACATCGGGCTGATTGAATCTACCCATAGTCTCATTGAGTCTATGATAAAAGCAAGAATATCTCAAAATAGTGGCGATCAACGGTTATGGGACACCAACTTGAATGAAATCATTCATTGCATCAATTTTGCCCATCGCCCTTCAATTGGATTTAGTGCCTATTACATTATCTACGGCTTTCAGCACAGAGAAATAACGGATGCAAAGTTTAACCGACAATGCGACATCCCAGAAAACGCAACCCGCTTAGCAAACTTGAAAGATGCTAGATAGCAGTTGCCAGAAACCTCGAACGACACTTTCAAAGACAGAAGAGATACTATGACAGGAAAAGATCTCAACACGAATATAAAAAGAACGACCAAGTTCTAATTTTCAACCCATTATTTAAGAAAGGCAATATGAAAGCTTTTACTTCACCTTTCACAGGTCCTGCAACAGTGATAGCCAAAGTGCATGGAAACGCTTATAAGCTAAGATTTAAAAATTCACGAGGTAACTGGAGAACTGACGTAGTAACTGTCCAACGCTTAAGACCCTTCTACGAGGACGTAAATCTTTTGGAAGAATACGGAATACAACTAATATAGAACAAACAAGGCAACGACACTGCCCTTGCAAAACATTTAAAAAAACAACAATACAAACTATTTTTTATTTTTTTTTAATGCATTAATTGCTCGGGAGATTTCTTTTGATTGTATGGCCGAGTGATTCCCGGCCAAAATCAAGGGAATCCAATCTCCGACAGGGAGTGGCAGGAAATGGCCTCTCTCTTTTACATGTCCCGAAATCAAAGACTTTCGATCGAGCAATTAATAGCATATATTATTTTTAATTATTAAAGCATGCCCACCCTTTAGATAAATAATCTACATTAGATAAAGAATCAACATTAAAGTTTTTTTTTTTTTTTTTAAGAAATACTTTTACATTTTTACTTTACGTTTCTACAATTTAACGTCGATATTTGAAAGATTCATTCCGGTAGTTACTGGTAAAAAATATATATATATAGGCAACGCTGAAAGCTTTAATTATTAAGTTAATAATGGTTAAGAATAGACAACATAGATTGCATACGTTTTAGCATATTACAGACTTTAGCCATATTATATGATGATAGGTCAAATACTGACCAGTTTCTTAGCCATATTATATATAGGTAATGAAAACCAATACAGCAAACCCCTTTTCTTTTTCACTGTCACATTTTCACGACGTGAAAACACTTTTTATATAAGAATGCAATCAACGCTTGCTTCTTCATATTTGCCGCATGAGCTAATTTTATAAGTTAAACACAGAAACATAAGGTACCTACGCTAGTGTAAAATCAAAAGATTCTGTTCCCATCCGTCTGGACTTTGATCCATGAAAGATCGCGGAACTCCTACACGCCATTTGAATCTAAATAATACCGAAGCATTACCACTTTTAATAGAAAATTCTACGATACAACAGCTGGATCGACTCATCAATCAACTAGATTCTATTAAACTCCAGAATAAACGTACTAAACCCTTAGAATTTAATTTTGATAATACTAATTTGTTTATCATTACCATAACTGTAGTACCATTTTGCATATTCTTAATACTATTATGCTGCATGTTTTTTATAATGACCCGTAAAATTAATCCGTAAACTTTAATAATCAGAATAATGATCATTAAAGGTTCTTTCCCAATTTCTCTCGTTTCAGAGAAATGGTAACCAAGATCCTTCTGATAGCCGCTAGCATAGGCTCAGCATATATTATTATAGCTGTCAAGTTATAATATTTGTCAAGTTACATAGATTAAACAGAGGGAAGACATCTAAGGTAAATACTCAGATTGCTAAGTCTCAATCATCATTTTCTTTAAGTTCTAAATCTATTTCTCCACCTATATCTACTATGCTAAACAAAATACTCAAGTAACTTCTTTTTCTACTCTCCAAGAATCTTTATACCATATATACGAAACCCCTATTTATCCAGCTGTACAGATTAATGACCAAGCTACAAGCCAAACCTTAGTCACAATTTCCACGCCACTTTTACCAATATACTTTCTAAACAAAAAGAAAACGTGATCCAAACTCCAATATCTAACTCTTCTCCGACAGAACAACCTATTTTTTCACTAGCTTCCATGTCACAGACCCAACTCCTAAGTCTCCTAGTATAAAAACAGCGTTCCGACTAATAGCCAGAGTTTAACATACGACAAGCCAGATATTAACTGATACCAGTCATGGCAATATCCATCAACACCACTCCAGGACGAAAAAGCAAGAAGTTATTCCAAAGGAAATTCCAGCTCCAAAAATAGAAGACGTGACGCAGAATAACATAAGAAACTACCAACTACGGGCATCCTCCAATAGGTATTCTGCGCAAGCCAAAGTTTTTTTTTTTTTTTTTGTATTTATTATTGACGCTAATGACGCACTACATCGTTTCTAGAACTATACCGCCACATTTCAATACTTTGGTGGAGATACTGTTTGTTTTTTCAAGACGATTAAGGACCTTCAACAGTGACACTTTATGTTCAAGTGCATTTATATATTTAAAAACTGCCCATATCGGCAGAAAGAACAAAACTTCTTTGTAGAAGACGGATATTTATTTACATCTTTTTTATATATATAAGGTGATAAGTGATAACTATGTTTGTGACTGTACTACAAATTACATTATTTTTTTTTCCTTTTGTCGTGAAGTGTATATTAATTAACCAACTATTTTCTTTTCTCAGTGTTCTCGGTGCATGATGCTATATCAGGTATATACATTGGATGTGTTTATAATATTATGCGAATTTCGTGTTCTCTAATAGTATCTACGAAATTCTTTAAAGTGGGGAAGGGGGGGGGGCACGTAAGTCAACCATAGCACCTCGAACTATGGAACCCAGTATCAAGAAATTCGTTTATGAAAGACAGTTATAAAAGCTGCTCTCCTAGAATTTTATATAAAGGAACACTGACATTATTATTTCACAAAACTTATAAACGACAACAAGTTATACAAACTGAAAAGATATGTAATAAGCAAACAGGATATTGTAAAACTGTTATTTAAGCTATTATGTAACGATTACAGCAATGACTTTTCCGGCTAGCCCGCAGGAAAAAGAGCAAGAAGGTATCTGAATTCCATGGGCCATCGTGTCATTGTGTCGCGCTGACCAGTGGAATTTCAGAGAGTGCTTTTGCACTCAGAATTGGGAAAACAAGATGTAAAGTGAAATCTTGGTACTCCAAAATAACAGTCCT
The DNA here is from genome assembly GCA_022664845.1 of Lepisma saccharinum. Lineage (NCBI taxonomy): Eukaryota > Metazoa > Arthropoda > Insecta > Zygentoma > Lepismatidae > Lepisma > Lepisma saccharinum. The sequence continues at coordinate 67,748 of JAGDQP010001951.1, forward strand.
TGAGTTACCTTCGAAATAGCAACATCGAATAGTACTAAATGCATATACTACCATTATAGAAGTATCCGGTAAGTCGGAACACGCTGTAGAAATGTATTTCAAAACTTGAGACAAACCATTTTTCTCTCAAATCCTCTCGCTTTTTATTTATCATAGCTACATCCTATTTCTAGATCTCAGTATAATTAAACACGGACAGAAGATCCGTTGCGGTAGACTGCCAGGACACCGACACTTGAACGGACCTATATACGTGGCGACTCTCAACTGTCAACTCTCAACTCCTCACTTGCAGGAGAGGACAAATTAGAATAATTGGAGAATGAATTTAAGAGGAATAAGTGGGACATCATAGAACTATCAGAAGTGTGGAGGAAGAATGAAGATACAAAAGACAGTTGGAACTACCGTCGGGGCACACGTTCTACTTTAAAGGAACAGAAAATGAAAAACCGACAGGCGTTGGCTTTATATTTAATAAAGACCTGAAATCACGGATCACAGAAATTGAAGGAATTTCAGATAGAATCGCACGGGTAGCAGTAAAGATAAACAAGAGGTACACTATGGAAATTATACAAGTGCATGACCCAACAACGTCACATTAGGGGGAGGAAATCGAAGACCTATACGAGGAGATACAAAAGATTTTGGATAGTAGCAAATCGCATTACATAATTGTAATGGGAGACTTCAATGCGAAAGTAGGGACTAAGCAGAGCAGTGACACGTAAGTTGGAAACTTTGAATTTGGCAAAAGAAACAAGAGAGGAGAAAAGTTAGTGGAATTCTCAGAAGCCAACAGACTGTTCATTTCCAATACATTTTTCAAGAAACCGCCCCAGAGGAAGTGGACATGGAAAGGACCAAATGGGACTAAAAACGAAATAGACTACGTTTTATCGATTAACAGGGAAATTCTGCAAGACGTGTCTGTTCTGAACAGTTCCAAAATCTCGAGTGATCATAGGATGGTGAGATGTAAGCTGAAACTAGATACTAGACTTGAGAGAAAGAAGCTTA
>JAGDQP010001951.1:69170-82168 GCA_022664845.1 Lepisma saccharinum
GTTAAAGGATGAAGAAGACATCAATAGCAGAAATAAAATACTGACTGAGATAATAAGACAGACAGCCAAGGAAATAGCAGGCACCAGAAAGAAAAAAAGAGAGCAAAATCTCAGAAGAAACTAAACTCTTAATGAAGAAAAGAAGGGAAATGAAAGAAGAGGAAAACTGTACAAAGAGGAATGAGTACATAGAATTAAATAAAACCGTAAGGAAGAAAATACGAGAGGATGTACGAAGGTATAACAAAAATCTTGTTAGAAATACAATCGAGGAAAACAAGAGCCTGAAGAAAACCGAACAGCAGCTCATGATAGAAAAAAAGCAAACAATTGCAGTTAAGAGACCAGACGAGACCGTAACGCGAAATAAGGAGGAAATTATAAAAATATTTGAAAATTTCTACAAAGAATTGTACTACTCTGAAAAACTAGGAAATGAAAACTCAGAAGAAAATGATGCAGAAGTCCCAGACGTATTAAAAGAAGAAGTGGATGAAGAATGGAAAATCCCCAGAAGAAGATGGACTCACAGAAGAATGTTTAAAAGTAGAGGTGAAAAGATGGAAGAGGAACTTGCTAAATTATTGAATGAAGTTATGGAAAGGACTAATGAATATGAACTTCCACTGTGTCTGGGGTTCGTAATCTTGAAAAACCTTTCGCTTCGATCTCCTTGGCAGCAGTACTTGAATCAGTTGAACATCAAGGCATCGAAAGTGCATACATCAATTACTGCGAAACATTTACTCGACTGCTACATCTGTCATTAAACTACATCAAAAAAGTGAAAAATTTGAAGTTGGAAAAGAGGTAAGGCAAGGAGATTCAATTTCTCCAAAACTGTCTGCTGCGGTTATGGAGAGAGTGTTCCAAAATTTGAACTGAGATGAAGTTGGAATTAAAATTAATGGCGAATATCTTCATCACCTACGATTCGCTGGCGATATAGTAATGTTTGCTTCAAGTGCAGAAGAACTACATACCAGAATGGAAGAACTGAGTAGCGAGAGTTCGAAAATAGCCCTTACAATGAATTAAAATATAACAAAAGTAATGTGCAATCAACATGCTGCAAAGAAGGAAATACAGATAAACGAAGAGACAACATGCATAGTTGATGAATATGTTTATCTAGACCAGCTCAAAACGTCGAATGCCAAGCTGACGGATGAAATAAATAGAAGATGTAAAATTGCGTGGAGTTCGTTTGGAAGACTAAACTTTATTTTCAAAAGAAAACTACCAGTGTGTGAAGCATAAAGTTTGTAATCAATCTGTCTTACCTGTGATGATGTACGGCTGTGAAACTTGGACATCGAATACGCAAACAACTCAAAGATTAAGAGTCACACAAAGGGCAATGGAGAGATGCATGCTACGAATAACTAGGAGGGACAGGAAGACAATTGAATGCATTCGCGCACAAACAAAAGTAAAAGATATAAACAAGACTGCGAAGATGATGAAGTGGAGATGGGTCGATCATATACAGGTCTGTTGAGGTGGGTTTAACATATGCTGTTGTCTCGGAATAAACTTTCCTGGATATAAATTTTCCTTACAATTAGTTCCAGAGAACCATACCCAACCTCTTGCAGAGACTCAGTTCCGTGAGTCGATCTTGCTACTTAAATATTTGAAATAACTATTTCTCAAACTGAGAGAGTGAAAAGAATTTTTCTCTGGTAAATAATACAGAGAGTATATATGACTAGACGGGCGCGAGGCGAGCCCCTCGACCCCCGCGGCTGACATCCTACTAGGTGGGCGGTGGAAGTACATGCTTCCACTGTCCCTCAGCATGCTACCTAACGGTTTACTTTGTTCAAATCTTTGTCTTATGCACAAGGCGGATGCTGAAGCAAACGATTCTTCTATTCCATAATTAATGGGAGGACTATAATCTTACCGAACATCATCTCTCTTCACACTTGTAACACATTAAAACAAAGAAAATATGAGGCCTAGAATGGTGAGTTTGAATTAAACACCATAGAGCACATGATTTCAGATTAATTAGATGAGACTTATTATCTTGGTCATACAATATTGGATTACCTTGCTCCGGATACATAACTACGAAAGTAATGAATTATTTGGAATATATGAGATAGAAAGATAAACCTGACATCCTACCGTCCGTACTGATGGAAGGTGGACGAAAATGTACTACATTGGATTCCTCGAGAAAAGAAACGACTAGACGACGTCCATATGTAAGATGGGTAGATGAAATCAAGCGTTTTTCAGAAGCTACATGGATGAGGATAGCAGCAGACCGACGTATGTGGAAAGAAAAAAAGGGGGGGGGGGGATTCATCCAGCAGTGGATAGAAAACTGCTGAATATTATATTATATTATATTAGAGAGAGAGAGAGACAGGCAGACAGAGAGTGTGTGTGTTCAACCTTAACACATAACCCCACATAAAAGTCACACGGTGTTATGTCTGGCGACGAGGGGGTGTACAGACTGTTTAAATGAAATTCGAGAACGCAAAATTCTCTTTCGTCTTCATGCTTATTTTCTGTCGCCCTAGCGGCACAATGCGTAACTGAACATAACAATTGCCAGCCACTAAAACTTTTTGAGTTTGTCTTTCATTTAACGTAAGTTGCATGTCATTGTGAATCAAAAAACGTGAGTTATTAAACTTTGAAACCGGGAAGATCATTTTGAATAGCACTGTATATATATATATATATATATATATATATATATATATATATAAAATTTATATGTGTGTGTGTGTGTGTGCGTGTGTGTGTATATATATAACCTTTGCACTTTCTTCTTCACTTTGTGTTTTCTCCGACCTATCTAGTCATTTTCCCGTCTCCATAACCTGGCCACACTGTCACCAAGCTTCATTGGCAATATGGTGTTTCCAACACCACTCCCGCACCTGTTCACCCTGTCCATTTTTCTTCCTACCAACTGAACACGCAATTGCGAAACGTACCAATTTTCTATAGTGTTTGTGAAGTTCATGTGCTCCTATCTCAAGATTTCATTATGTAAGTATCCTTTTTTTCTACCTTGTTTACCATTTTATATATATAAATGATGGTAAAAAGGTGGAAAAAAGGATTCTTGCATTGGAAACCACTAAAACAGGTGTACTGAACTTCACAAACACAGTAAAGTGCGGCAACATTTCGCAAAAGCGTTTTCACATGGTAGGAGAGGAAAAAGGACAAACCGAACTGGTGCGAGACTTACGCTAAGACACCAAATTGCCAACGTTATATATATTTGCTACAGTACATAAGTGTATTTCATTGAACACTGCAGCCAACAGAAGAAATATTCGTACGAACTTTTCATGGACACTCTGAAAGCAGTATGTCTATCTTCTTCACAGGAATGTTGGCCTTCAGCAACATTTCAGTAGTGTCTGAAATAAAATCCAACTTCTCGGTCTTCGCTCGCTTCTGTGCCTTAAAGCTGGCTTCTATGACGTTTAAATGACCTAACGATCCATGTGCTGACGTCATATGCAATTTTCGATGTTTTCGTTGCTTCCTTCTTCTCATGGCCAATAGACTGACAATGTTTTTGACAAGTGCCCTTTTTTTTTTTAATCCAATGGGCATACTGCAGAAATTATACATTAAGGTATTAGATTCAGAAACGTAAAAACCATCACTTGCAAAATCTTTTGCTCTTGTCTGAATAATTACATCTGATTTTTCCGTGATTTGACTCCCAGCAAAATATAGACTTTCTTAGGTGATGCCAGTATAACAAAGTGAACACGCATAACCACGCCAACAGTCAATCTCTTTATCTTTCAGCAATGGCTCGGGTGACTTACCACGCAAAACCATGGTTTGACGCCAGACGGGTCATATGATCTACTTTTAACGAGGGTACTATATTAGTATCTCATGCGCCTATTTTAAGTCATGTGAATGTACTTTTTAAAATTGTATATTTAAAAATAACATGTATGAAATATGCAGATATATGTACTCATTAACAATATACTATGTAAATAAATGGACTTTCAAATGCAAGTTTTAAGCACTTTCCGGTACGAAACACCAACTGATTTCAGCTCAAATGTAAACAGACAAAATACGTATTTACGTAACTATCCTGGTGCTATTAATAAATTTTCATGCTCTTTTCTACCTATTTTTTATGACTACTTGCTTTTAAGGAAGCATACACAGCATCTCTTTTCTCATATATTAAGAAAAAGAGTGACTCTAGCTAAGTTCATAGCACCTTATTATTGGTCGGGAAAAAAGACAGCTCTAAAATATGTCTATAAAATGAATATATACATATGTCTAATATACTTATGCCTAATATAATTACTTCAATACGCCTTCCATTGTGATAATTAAGTATCAAGTTGTAAGTTAAGTTTGTATTTAGATCCAAAGATTTTGAATCAAAAGATTTGTGAATTGTGTTGTATTATTTGAAAGGAAAAACAAACAAATGACACTCTCTTAACAAAATATGTTTTTTGATGTTTTGATACAATGGACATAAGCATTACTACTTCAAGTTGGGAATTGTCATAATTAGCGAATATATCGAGAAATACTTACGGATTCAAATGAATGACAATTAAGGTAATTTGGTGGTTTAGAGAACTAGTAAGTTTGCTATTGAAAATAATATTTGCAGAATGCTTATGCAGAAATGTGTAGTTGGATATTTTATCAACTCTAAATTAAGCATTCCAGCAATGTCAACAAACATGCTTATTGCTGGTTGCAATATCTGGGATTTTGATGATATAGATTTGTACTTATGTTTGTGTGAACATATTTATGTGATTTTTGATTAGAGTTGGTTGTATTAGTATCGACCATATATTACTCGGCATATCTGGTCAGAGGACTTTCCTATTTACGAAAAGTTCAATAAAAGAGAAAGAAATTATCAGTGGCGACATGGATTTGGGATTTGAAACCACAGTTATTAAAGCATCGTAATTTGATTAAGGATAGAGATGGCGGAATTAAGAAAATTCTACCAATTCGACGAAACTCGCGGAAGTACTGAAAATTATTTAGAAGTTCACACTTCATTATAATTTGCAAGAATTAAAACCAGAAAGATGTCACCAAATATTACTGACATCCCTCTCGCCAGAATTATATTCTCAGTTCAAGGAAATGATTTAACTGAAAGATATGTTGCGAGTAAGTTTTGATGACTTACAGACATTTTACTGAAAATGTTCTTGAAACAGACCAATGTAACAACGGAGCGATATTCTTTTCACAAATTAATACAACAAATAGGCCAGCCAGTGCGAGAGTATATTGATTCGATATGAAAACAAGCATCAAAATGCAAATTTGGAGCATCAGAACCCGAAGCATGTAAAGACAAACTCGTATTAGGTGTGTTAGACACAGCATTACGAAAAAGACTCTTGCAAGAGGACACATTAACGTTTGGAAAAGCATGTGACTTAGCTCTACAATTTGAGTAAATTGAATCTGAAAGTAAATTACTAGGACAAGCAATACACTCTTCAACTATGTATACTACGGATAATCACGCCACAGATACCGAACATCTTTAAAGAGACAAACTGACCTGTGATCAACAACAGAGGAATCATATAATTATAAAACTTGTCGGTACTCTCACGTTAAAAACAAATGTCCCGCCTTTGTAAAAATATGTAATTATTGCGAAAAACGCAATCATTTTCAAACACAATAATTTCAACGTAAAAAAAAAACAAAAAAAAACAGCAAAGCAACAATAAATAATACTACTTACCCACAACATCTAGAATATTTCCCACCAACGGAAAAAGAAACAGAAAATACAGAAATTTCAGTTGATGATATCTGGTTAATTCACATTAACGAAGACACATCTTCTTCAAATAATGATTTATTAATAGTGAAGTTAAAAGTAAATCATCAAATTTTACACGCACTCTTACTGACTCAGGTGCTGGCTACAATTTGGTAGACAGAACGATTATTAATCACTCCCATTTACGGTATGAAAAGTTTAATAGTGAAATGTTCCTCAAAATAATCACAGGAAGCAGATTACCAGTAATCGGCAAAGTTTCTTTGAATTGCATTTTCAATAATAACGAGTTTGTCTTACCATTTTTAGTATTCAAATACTCTCTACCTTATACAATACTAGGTCGAAGAGGTGTAGACGTGTTACGACCAGGGTGGAAAACAAGAATGATCGTAAATGATTATATCGCAACAAAAGATCTTCGCAAACGAATCTAGACTTCAAACTTTAACATCACAGGTAAAGTTAATACAAAAGGATCTAAATACACATTATACCAATTATGATTCGATACAAACATTGATCACCAATTTATCAAATACAGTAATCAATGTGTAAAACAGACTAGAAAGAATAGAGCAATTGATAGATGACTTCAAAAAGGAAAAGATGGAATATGTCCAAGAAACAATAGTGACAATTTTACATAATCAGGAGATACAACAATCATTAACACCAGAGGAAAGTGTAGAGGTCAATGAATCATCCAAAGGGAAAAACCAAGTGGATACTGAATCAAAAAATGATGAAAATAATGACTTGAACTCTATAGACATCGATTCAGGTTTGAGAGATAACAGTAAAAAATGTAAAATGAAAACAAGAGAAGAATTTGAAGATGCGGAGGTGCAACAAATGATGCCACAGTACTATGGAGCAGAATTAGATAAAATAAAGAACGGACGTGGAATGATTTCTACACCTTGCTTATCCTGTCGTGCTAAAGAGGTTTTTTTTTCGTATACGAGGCTATCTTTGCTCTAAATTGATGATGATAACTGTGGGATCTGTTATATTTTAGAAGATAAAACGCCTATGATATAACGAACTTATATATTGGAACAGTGGCTTTTAAGGTCAAATTTATAACAATACTTCCTACCAATTGAAGTATGTTTTCATTTAGACAGGAAGGGAGTGAATTGATAAGCATTGCAACTCATTGTATTAAATTGTAAGAGAAGTTTGTATTTAGATTCAAAGATATCTGTGAATTGCGATACTGACTTATTGGAAAGGAAACACAAACATATGACCTTCTCTTAACAAAATATGTTTTTTGATGTTTTGATACGATGGACATAAGCATTACTACTTCAAGTTGGGAACTGTCATAATTAGCGATCGAGAAATACTTATGGATTCTAATTAATGACAATTAAGGTAATTTGGTGGTTTAGAGAACTAGTAAGTTTGCTATTGAAAATAATATTTGCAGAATGCTTATGCAGAAATGTGTAGTTGGATATTTTATCAATTCTAAATTAAGCATTCCAGCAATGTCAACAAACATGCTTATTGCTAGTTGCAATATCTGGGATTTTGATAATATAGATTTGTACTAATGTTTGATACTGATATTTACTGTTTTCAAGATGCATACTAGCATATCACACTTACCAAAGTAAAGGTTACGTTGAATTGAATAAAGAATCTGGTATGGCGAAGAACAATATTTATGTGGTTTTTGATTAGAGTTGGTTGTATTAGTACCGACCATATATTACTCGGCATATCTGGTCAGAAGACTTTTCTATTTACGAAAAGTTCAATAAATGAGAAAGAATAATTATCAGTGGATAATTATCACATTGCATCAAGATTCTCAGAGTTATTTTTCAGCACAACTTCGTAATACACTTATGCGGTCGTAATACGCTTAACAGTCCATATCGTTAGTACTATCTGAAAATGAAAATAGGGAAATGTTCACTCAAATGAAACATTATGGAAACAAAGACTACATACGTGTAATAAACTATTATATTCCCCGAAATGGAGAGTAAACGGTGCATCAATCAATGCTTATCAAGATGTCATACAACAGCGACCTCGTGGAGTAGTGGTTAGGCTTTGGACTTGTGGTATGAAGGGTTCTCAGTTTGAATCCCCACCCATTCCTAAAATACTTTCTTTTTCTTTTTTTTAGATTCTCTAGTATAAAACGGGGTTATTTATTTTTGTAGTTTTCGAATATATATTTTTTTCTTTTTTTTGTATTCTCTCATTGCTGATAGAATAGTCTTTTTTACACTACGAGTAGACACTCAGAAAAGTGTAAGTGTTGTATAAGATAAACTGAATTGTATGGGCGGTAACAGCACTATGGCTTACGTCCTTCCCGATACGGGGAAGCCCCTGATCTTTGTTACGTCTAAACATAGCTGTTAACTAAAATAATAAAAGCATATAAAAGCTGAAGATGTAAAGTGTTTTCAGAAACAGAAAGAATAGTGGCAAAAACTAAAGATGTATAGAGTCTTTAACATAACAAGTTAAAAACGTGGAGGCTGTAAATGGGCCTTCACAAAAATAAAATAATAATACTACATAAAACTCAACAGATAAACCAATACAATCATCTCAAATAGACGAAGATAAACCTGTCTCTTGAACAAATAGAAGAACTCTTCGCAATATTGCTGATTCATCCTCTAACAATGACGCAATGCCATTGGGGATGTTATAACGTTGTCTGAGATGATTATATCCTGGACAATCTAAAAGGACGTGACGAATACTTAAAATTCCATTACATTCACTACAATGCGGAGGGTCCAAATGTCGCAAAAGATATCCATGAGTCATGCGACTGTGTCCTATACGTAGACGACATAAAAATACTTCCTCATGCCTACTATCTCGGCAAGATGATTTCCACGGAGCAACAGTTACCTTTATTTCTTTCAATTTATTAACAGCAACGTCATTCCATCGTCGCTGCCTTTCATTCCGCGTAACCTGTCTATAATATATCAACATGTCCTGAAATGGGACATGTTGGATATCAATGTTAGCTCCAAAAGAGGCCTCACGTGCAGCTTGGTCTGCCAATTCATTACCATGGATACCAACATGACTGGGTATCCACGAAAAGATAACCTCATTACCGGCAGAGCAGATGGCATATGTCTTACAAAGGATATCTTGTACGAGCAGATGCTTAGAATACATACTGTCAAGGCTTTGAACAACACTGAGTGAATCTGTACAAACAAGGATGCGGTTGAAACCATGAACAATACTAAAATCTAAAGTCTTTAAAAGAGCATATAGCTCAGCAGTAAAAATACTGGCTTTGGGATTAAGACAAAACTGACGGGTTTCCCCATCTACAACAAACGCGCATCCAACAGATTCATCTGATTTGGACCCATCGGTAAAAACAGAGATAAAACGTGGGTACTGACTCTGCAACGCACAAAAACATTGTTGGAATTCAATCATGGATGTCTCCGATTTCTTTAGTGTTGATAAAGAGATATCAATCCGTGGGCGGGGAAGTATCCACGGGGGACGGAGCTTAAAACGGACAGGGCAGAGAGTTGGGCGGTCTGCATTCAGATTCTCTAACAACACTGATGCTCGGATGCCAAGTGGTCGGGTAGCGTGACCACGGCGTTCATATAGAACTCGTTGGAATTGGTATACCACTAAGTTATGTGCTGGGTGCCTGCTAAAGATGATATCTTAGCAAGATAGCTCAGCACATGGTACATCCTATGAATCTCGAGCGGTGGTTCAGCGGCATCAACATAAAGATTGGTCACAGAGCTTGTGCGATACGCGCCAGTGGAGAGTCGAAATCCAGTATGATGGAGACTATCGAGCGTATGTAAGGCTGAAAATCGTGCAGAGAAATAAGCGTGACAACCATAATTGAGCCTGGATAAAATGAGTGCACGATAAAGGCGCAACAAGGTTGTACGATCAGTACCCCAAGTGGGATGACTTAAAACACATAACAAATTCAGAGCTCTGGTACAGGAAATTTTAATTTGGCGAAGCTGACTACGTCAATTTAACTTTGTACCAAATAATAAACCAAAATATCGTACCTCCTCGACGAACTGGAGTTGTCTGTTTCCAAGATACAGATCAGGATCCACAAAACAATTTCGTATGGCAGAAGTGCACACTGACTGTCTTCGTGGATGAAAAACGAAAGCCAGTCTGGTGTGACCACTCAACAAAATGGTTTAGGGTCGACTGGATCTGCCTAGATGTGAGGTTGATATTTGCAGATTTACAGACAATCGTCCAGTCGTCAACATATAAAAGACCTTGCACATGGGGGCGAATACAAGCCATAACACTATTCACCGCAACAGCGAACAGTGTTACGATCAGCACACTAACTTGAGGTACGCCATTCCTGTAAATAACGCTCTGAGAAACGATCACCAACACGGACACGAAATTAGTGATCACTAAGAAAATTTGAAATAAAATCAGCCATGTGGCCCCTAATACCCCAGTCATGAAACTGGCGTAAGATGCCATATCTCCATGTGGTATCGTAGGCCTTCTCTAAATCGAAGAACACAATAAGAACATGTTCATTCCGGAGGAATGCGTTCTAAATAATAGATTCTAACCTAACAAGATGGTCAAGAGTTGATCTATATTGGCGAAACCCACACTGATCATTAGAAAGCAAGTTGTTATGCTCCAAGTACCACGTTAGACGGCGGTTTATCATTCTCTCAAATAGCTTGCATACGCAGCTAGTAAGAGCAATGGGCCGGTAACTTGTGGGATTTAGTTTATCTTTGTCACGTTTCAGAATGGGAATTACAATAGCTTCTCGCCAACTAGCAGGAAAACTATCAGTCCTCCAGATCTGATTATAGAGGTTTAGCAAGAAGACCTTTCCTTGGGATGGAAGATGTCGCAGCATTTTATAATGTACATCATCCAGTCCAGGGGAGGTGTTTCTAACATCCAGCAAGGCAGTTTCAAGTTCCCACTCGGTGAAAGAGACATTATATGGTTCAAAATTATTAGAGTGGAAGCGTAGAGGTATTATCTGTGCCTGTCGTTTAATATTTACTATAGTGCTGCAAAGGTTGCTCCAAGAAGATTAGCTATTTCTTCTGGGTCAGTATGCAAGGCACTGTTGTGCTTCAGAGCAGTCAATGGCTCGGAGCGACAGTTGCCTTGTAAACGTCTGAACCGTTCCCACACGTCTCGGATTGGCGTTTGTGAAGGGAAGATACGTATTCACGAAAGGATGTACGCCGAGTTTGTTTCATGAGACGTCGAATATAAGCTTGTAACTGTCGAACTGCATTCAAATTTTTCGTTGTACGATATCGATTGAACACCCGTAGAGCGCGACTGCGCCGTCGCCGTGCTAGTTCGAGCTCATCGTTCCACCAGGGAACAGAACACCGACGTGGCGTTCGGCCAGACTGTGGGATGGAACATCTGGCAGCTCGCAAAATTTCACGGTTTAAGTACTCAACCGAATCATTCAGGGGCAAATCTCCTTGATCAACTAGTTGGACACGAGTTTCATATTTAGTCCATTCAGCACGCTTCAGATGCCAATGCGGTAACTTTCGTGGTGCTTGATAAAGGTTTAAAAAATCTAAAATTACTGGAAAGTGGTCACTACCACATAGATCGTCATGTACACACCATGCCAGGATGGGTGCAAGAACTGCACTGCAGAGAGACAGGTCTATCGCAGAATACGTGCCACTTGCCAAACTAAAATGCGTGTTAGCACCAGTATTTAATAAAACAAAGTTTGAAGCGTCAATAAAAGATTCAACTATTCTACCGCGGACATCTGTACGAACACTAACCCAAATAACGTTATATGAATTAAAATCTCCAACTAAAATGATAGGTTGGAGTAACTGCTGCAAAAGATTCTGGAGGTCAAGGAGCGTAAAGTCTTGTTCCTTTGTTATGTACAAATTCAGGATTGTAACATGCTGCTCAAGGTGGACGCGAACAGCAACCGCCTGTAGGTTCGTAGCAATGTGGACAGGTGTTGAATACAGCATATCAACAACACCAATTGAAACCCCGCCACATGCGCGACCATCAGTTGGAAAATCTGTGCGATATAGTGTATAGTTCTTCAAGATCACAGATTCAGTTGTTTTAAACTTTGTTTCCTGAAAGCAAACTACAACAGGGGAAAGATCTGATAACAAGACTTGCAGTTCTTCATAGTGGGAATGAAATCCGTTAAGATTACATTGGAGTGTAGCCATTGGGATGAAGATCAATAAAAAAAATACCTTTTAAGTCTAGGTTTATTAAATTTCCCTCCTTTTCCGACCACAGTAAACTCCGAGTCCATCAGATCGTCCTTAATCATATCTGATGTGAGGGATGAACTCGGTTCATTCAGCGCAGGTGGAGGATGTTGACTTAATTGAGTAGCCAAAACATTAGTGAGTCGTTTTATGCTCGACATTACTGGCGACATACGATTTGGCTCTGTAATAGTACCAGCACGAACACTAGGTACATTTCGTGGAGTCCTAGAAGACTCCCTAGGGGCGATTTCTTTTTCAGTATGTCGCGGCGTAGCTTGAGGAGATGACGCTTGGCGATGTTTAGATTTGTCAGCTTGAGGTCTCTCAGTTTGAGTGGATACATCAACTGTCTGGGTGCCAACCGAGAAAGTTTTAACTGGTAGTCGTGCTGCTACAGTGGAAAACGCACCTGATGGAAGGGTGTAGGTGTTGTGTATTAAATTCAAAAACGGTATATATGTGCTCAAAACTGTATTCTCATGTAAGGTTTAGCAACAGATCCTATGAATGCATGTGCTCCAAAGCAGTTACACTTCTAATAAGTAAACCCAACCCAAATTTAAAATTAGTCATGCACATTACGCTTCGAATTCCCTATACGTATTTGAACATTATTTGTATAAATGTTACTTTCATCTTATTATAATATCATTGTCTAACCCTTGATTTAGTTTTCGAAAGGTAACAATAAAATGCCTAGATTATTCTATTATTATTATTATTTTAGTAGTCCTGAGTTTTCACAGATAGTGACATAGAAGATGAAATTAAAAAGTAAGTTTAATTCCCCAAACTTCTGACTATTTCCAGCTGGCAGAATGCAAAACGTCTAATTTAGAAATAAACTATATTTTACGTAAGAAGAAGTATGTTTACGTTATAGATATAACTAGTATAATTTCTATATTCCACTTCAGCAA
>JAGDQP010001951.1:82568-112270 GCA_022664845.1 Lepisma saccharinum
CGAGTTTTTATATATATATATATATATATATATATATATATATATATATATCTCCAGAATGCGTTGTAGTAAAATAGGAATAAAAATGAAGGAAAAATTAACTGTAAAACATTAGAAGAAGGTTATTATATTTCTGTGATATAAGCTATCAACATGGCGGCAGCAAATACTTGACTAGCATTAGACTTGTTGTTACGATAAGAAAGACCTTTTATATTTCTGCGTGTGCGCAAATCACAGCGAAACTGAAAACTGTGACCTTCCAATAAGGTAAAAGAAACTACTCGGTGGTTCTCGGCGATTGTCTGCCGATAACTGCAAATACTGACATTTATCCTAAACATTACGGGATATATCAATTAACTTTTCCAAATATCTAAATAGTGAGCACTAATTTGAGTTACTATTGTTTTAAATGTAATTAGATTAATTACAAATATGATTGCAGCAGCACTAACCTAGTAAGATGGTTGGTAGGGGAATTTAAATATATATATATATATATATATATATATATATATATATATATATATCGTTGTTCATATCGGTTACTGCGAGAAATAAAGAAAAATTCCTGCAGTCACCGAAAAAGTCTTTTCCTGCCTGTTCTACAAAAACAAAGTTCTGGGAGCAGATGCGTAATTATAATTAATTTAAGAGCACTTATAAAATGACTTAACCCATTAGGACTTCTCTGAGAATATGTAGAGTCCAATAGTCTATTCGCGCTTAGGATGCACTACTCTCCAACAAAGCTTTTTGTTACTTGCCATTCAACTCATTTCAGTACTTCTTTTGAACACTTGACAAAATCCATGCCGAGATGAACCACACAGTCATCAAAGGAAAAGGATGACCTCAATATCAATGGATGGACGTGTCAACTCATCAATTCATTTAGCACTTCAATGTATAGTTTTCCTTTTGGTAAGAAATTTAAATATTTACTTTCGCGACGTGCAATATTTCTTTTAATAGAAACTATTTTAGATTCGTGATATGCACTTTAGTTTTAAAGAAATCTAATTATAAACGAAAGATTTCGACCAACATTGTAGAGTTTTGCTGGTGAGTAATGCATTGGAGTAAAATATGAGCTTTTTGAACTTAGGAATAAATCAAGAGTAGGAGGTTACAACGAAGTTGAAATAGTGATGGCTACTTTTACGTTTTCAATAACTTGTATTCAATCAATCAGAACTTCCAAAATATATCAACGCCTAGCAAACGTGATTTAATCGTAGTCAGTAATACCTGTGAATATTTTTTATTGAATAAATACGTTTAGTGCTGCCGCCGTATTGGCTTTTGATATGGAACTATTCTAGATTTTTAAAATCAACTGTTATTTCTACTCCTGAATCGAATTCAGCGCCATATGGAACCATGAAATAACAAAATTCTAAAAAAAAAAATAGGCGTTTTGGGGCTGCAGCTATCTTGGATTTCAGAATGCAAGCCATTATCTTATATTTCATATGCAAAAAGTTTTCAAATTTAGAATCATATTCATAACGTTTAGAGTATAGGGATCTTAACTTGAAGGAAAATGGGTTGCTATTTCATCAAATGTCCCTTTTAGTTTGCCTGACATTGAATTTTGGACTTTTCCCCTCAAAATCAACCTGGATTTCCTTCGGAAAATACAAATGAAGGGTAGGGGGAAAACAAGGAATATCCATTTTCGGGCTTTTTCGGGTTCTGTGCTTCTTCTGTTGATGAAACGTCCAACTACTGAATGGAATATTCCTTTCGTGCTGAAACGTAGAACTGTTCATGGAAAAGGCGTCAAAAGGACTGGCGAACCATTGTGTCTTACGAGGTTTTCAACATTAAAATAGGGTTTTCTCGAAAAAGCATTTTTGTGACATTCCTTGTTTTCCCCCTTACACTTCAAATATGAAATTTATGAAAACTGGACTTGTATTGTGAAATTATCTCAGAAGTATCCATACCCTTAATCTCAGTACAAGTTGAGTAGAAATTCGCGCCCACTGAGAATACCATGTTATACCTTGGCTAATTCTAAACAAGATTACCCTCTTGGAATGTTCTTAGGATGCTCCAGATGCCAAAAATTCATATCCTACCCAAACTTTGTATCTTGATAAAGTAACGTATCTAACAAAAACCCTACCATATATTTTCTAGAACCAGCCGTTTAGTAGGAAAGGATAAAAAGATAATAAATGAGCGAAATCTGACGTACAGAAAAAAGTACAAGCATTACTGTAAATATTCATTCAAGTAGCTCTGATGGAGCAAGAGGCAGAGCGTTAGACACGAAGATTACGATCGTAAAAATGGCTTAAGTCGCCATCGGTTGAGCACATGGATTGGGGATAAGATAAAATGAATTTTATGTGTAAAGACGCTTCTACCAAATAGAAAATTTACAAGTGGAATAGAAATGTTAACAGCACTTTCGCGTATGCCTACCGCTAACCGGGAACTGCGTCCCCCGCGGCTGATAACTCCCAGCTCCCTTCCGACGCACTGTGTCCCCCTTCCACTCCTCGCTTCACTCGGTGTGCATCCAGCTCTGGTTTATTTATATACTCCTAGCTTTCAGTAGCATCTCAAGGAATTATTAATAATAAATACGAACATATAAAAATGGAAAAAATCTTGCCTCCCGCCGGGATTCGAACGCGGGTTTTTTATTTCGTACGTCAACGTCTTACCACTGCACCACGCTAGGAGCTTGCAATCGGTGGTTTCGCCGTTGTATTTATAGTGCATGTGTTACGTAAGAAGCCAAATGAAGAGTCTTATCATGACGACTTCCGCTGTTTTTACTATTTTAATCCCCAACTGAGCGTTAGCTCACAGTGCGAGACT
Source organism: Lepisma saccharinum (assembly GCA_022664845.1). Lineage (NCBI taxonomy): Eukaryota > Metazoa > Arthropoda > Insecta > Zygentoma > Lepismatidae > Lepisma > Lepisma saccharinum. Next base: position 85,410 of record JAGDQP010001951.1, read on the forward strand.
TCCAGGATTCGAGTCCTGTCGCGACGTGATTTTCTTTTTTACTTTCCGTAGCACCTGTGCAAATGTTATTCTACATTATGGTTTCGAGAGGTAAAATAGATGGTATTTCTCTATAGCTTTTTGTATTTTCATTTTTATTTTTATTTTTGCATTATTTATTTAAAATTTGCTAATTTACCTGGAATAATTGTGTGTTCACATAAAGAACAGAAACAGTATGAAAATAAGAATAAATAAATGGTTATGTTAGCCGCAGGAAATTATTATTATTATTGACTCGGTGATTGTAATGTAAGCGTTTATTTATTCTTATTTTCATGCGGTTTCTGTTCTTTATGTGAGCACATTTTGTTCTAGGTACAAATTTTAAACAAATGGTGCAAAAAGGAAAATACAAATGAAAAAACAAAAAGCTATGACATTAACATTCACTTCACATGTCAAAAGCATATTGTAATATATAACATTTGCACAGATGCAACAGATTATTTAAAGCAATTTAGGAGAATTAATATGGTAATAGAGGGGATCCGTTTCAGGCGTAAGCAGTAAAAGCTGTGAATCCTTATTCAGCCACTCTGACCGTCCGTCGACAATTTCCAACTCAGAAACTACTAAGACAACATAAAGCATGATACCATACTCCCTCCTGCCAAGCAATTGTTGGGAGTTATTTGAGAAAAAAGTTAAGGGAACAGATTGACGAATTCTTTGTAGCAATAAAAGGAACATCTTCTGTCCTGTTAACAGATTGCCGGGACAACGGAATACATAACGAAAAAGGATAGTCCCGTTAAAACAGGGCGTCCGGTCATCGTACTATAAAGGCCCAAAGCACTATGAATAAAATTTAAATCAATAAAATCATGGAGAGAATACATTTAACCGCATATTTCTCTTGCTTCATTGAAACTAGCAGACAACAGGTTCGCTTTTCTGACGATTTTCCCCTCACTCATAACGTAATAAAAATCGTCCTATCAACAGTTAGTTAATACTAAGGATAATATAATTTAAGTAAATTAATCACGCCGTTTTGCATTCCGGAAAAAAATATTTAGGGCGGAGAGGCGACTCGAAGTGACAACCCTTTGCTTCGCGGTCGCCAACCTTAACCACTATGCCACCGAGGGCGCTGCACTATCGTACTTTCATCAGCGTTTATTAGCACAGCATTGAATGACATTCTTTATTTCGAAATTTCAAACTAATCTTGTGTCTTTCTTCTCGCCTTCTCGGGGATATAGTAGTTTATGCTACATTATTATGCTATGCATATGTTGTATCTGTAACTTTTGTTTGTGTAATGTTTTATTTGAAAGAACATTGTCTGTAATCTCAGTTGCTGATAATACTAAAGATATACACTGTTTCGTAGAGCAGAGAAATATCCCTTCTTTCCTCTGAATTTTCCCGTCAATTTCCCTATGTTGCCAAATCTCTCAGTTTTGAACTTAATTTTTTTCGATCATTTCTTCTTGTTTCGGTTTTTTCGTTAATTTTCATTATTTATTAATATTTTTGTGACGAAATTTCAGGAAATATTCGTTTTCACATACTTCACATGTATGATAATTAAGTGAATGCCAGAATTCAAGGAGAAAAATATTGTCAAAAAACTGTCAAATAAAGACATGCGAAAATTCTTTTGAGCATGAGTGTACTTACTAATTCTCTCCCCCATTCTATCCCGGCCTGGGTCTGATATGCCTAAAGGCAATAAAAATATTAAAAAATCGAAATTCGAACTTAATCATTACACAATGCATCAGAATGTGTTCGGAAAAATGGATTATAGTATCCACAGCGAAAAGTTGCTGAGAATTGAATTCATCATTTGAAGAAGGATAAAAATATCCCCAAGACATTACAATATGCTTAAAGGCTCCGTTATAGCCTTTGATTTGCGTAAATGAAACTCTTACGACGTTTACGATGAAATCGTTTACGGATTTTTCTGATATATGATACTCGATGTTTGGTGGTTTTTATCACCAATAGTAAAAGGACATGCCACGTAACAGGTAACAAATATCCATATTACAGACTGTTAAGATAATTTCGTTCCTCAGCGGATTTGTTGATGTTATCTCAATTGACCTTTTAATAATAGGTTGGACAGGTAGCTATGACAAGTCTGTCAGTAATCTGAGGGCGTCCCCGGCATTCAGTCATGCGAGTACCATTCCTTCATTTCGCTGGTAAAACCAAAGAAAACTGGTTCTAGTCAGGATGCCTGACGGCAGGTCTCGAACATGTATGCCTTCCCGGTGCCGATCCGATGTCTGCGACGGAGTTACTGAACCTCGGAAGATGGACACTATTATCTTAATATTCTGCAGAGTTTCATCATTCCGCGAGACTGTTTCGTGGAGTTTTATGAGTCTAATAGTATTTAACGAATCATAAAAAACTTAAACATTTATGTTTCCATTGTTCTCAAGTTTACTTACCAGCCATGTAATTATCTGATTTATGCAATCAGGATCCGAGAAAAGATGAAACAAAGGAAGGAACACAGAATTTACAATTAACTCCCTTACAAGAAATCTTAGAGGTTTGCAGTGAAAATCTTCAGCTGGCAACAGCAGAAACAACAATACTTCGCTTATATCTTGTAAGTATTCTGAAAAAAAAAATCAAAGGACACTGATTAATTCTAAATGTGCGTGAAATGAAAATGTCTTCAACAGAACATTAAAGCAAATAAAATGAATCTGCTAATTACTGTCAATCCCTACAAGGATAGAAATGCTGAAACAAGAATATTTTGATAGTATCTTTTAATGCACAGGTTTCCACTCTTTATCACCTGGCGCTCGCTCTCTACACCCTACGTCTCGTAAACTATTTATGATGTTAGAATACTGAGAAGTGTCTCACACCACCACCTAAGACTGAGAATCTTGTGAGTAAGAAACTGTAATAATTACGAAATTATCGGGTTGACAGAGACCTGGTATGACAGAATATATTTTACACAATTATCTGATATATACAATGAGAATATAATGAATAGAGACGTAAGTTACAATGGGAAAATAATTGGTGATGGGTGTTGCCTAGTAGTTAAAAACCAATATAGATTTCAACAACTCACTGTACCTTCTAATGTTATTATTGGTTATCTGTACGGTACAGGTCAATCAGCCATACTAATTGCATTATTTTCCTCCCGACACAAAATATCCGTTATTGAAGCAATATTTCGCTTGGTTTATTAATAGCTTTATAAGGAAATGTGCTAAAATCATAATCTTTGGCGATTGAAATGTACCGGAAATCAACTGGACTTCTGATAATTAACTACTAACCACTATCTCAGGATAAAAACCTGAGTTTTATTGTAACTAAGGCAGGTACTCAATTTAAAGCAGCTTAATGAACCCTATACTACTGAGGACAAAACCAAGGTACTTGACTTGTTTTTAACAAATGTTGAAAGTGGTTAACTATATACAAGGATCATTCCCTTACTAAAGTTGATGAATGTCATCCACCTGTTCCAAATGTATTAGGGGAATATACTGTCAATGCTAACCAAATTATAACTATCCTACTACCAAACAAAATCATGATTTCGGATGTTTTTACCAAAGCAAATTTTACTAAAAGCGTACATGATTTTAAAATGATTGGAACAATTCCAACAATGATCCCAATTAAAGTATAGATGATGATGTTAAGATTAATGCTAGTGTTTATAACAGTTTTGAGAAAAATGTATCCAAAATTCCTCTTCGTAGAACAAACGTTACGCATTATAAAGACCCCTGGATGACTGTACAGCTCAAAAGTTTAGCAACAAGAATAGGAGATTTTCCATAAGTTACAAAAAGAACAGGGGATCCTGACTGGAATGCCAAACTTGAGTTCTTAAAGACAAAGAATAAATAAATAAAAAAAAAAATCAATCTGCCTAGGAAGAAGTATTTCCTTGAATTAGAAAACACTTTAGGGAGATAATACTAGGTTTTTGTGGTTTTACTTTAACCAAGGTTGATTGATTTAAATCAAAGTGATTTAGATCATGATTTAAGTCGCGATTTAAATCAGATTTTTTTTAATCAATCCGAGGATCCGACTGGTAAGCTACGTACAGTTGCATATGCCTCGGCCACCTTATCGAATACGGAGCGAAACTACTCACACTTCGAGAAAGAAGCGTTGGGATTAGTATACGGGATAAAAAAAAAATCAACGATATTTGTATGGCCGAAGTTTTACAGTTCTTATAGATTCATTACCAGTCAAATTAATTTTTGGAGAAGATAAACCAATACCATCTTCAATTCATCCTCATCTAATCATATGGGCTCTGTTTATTTCGGGATACACGTATACAATAATATATACTAAACAAGTACCGGTTGCAGACTGTCTTTCAAGGTTGCCCATGGACGACAGCTCAAGAGACGAGCAAGTTTCCCAAAAGTATGCCCTTAATATAAACAATCAATCTTTAGTGGTTAAATCCATTCCGGCAGAAACTCAACAAGATGAACATATGAAATGGGCATATAAATGGACTACAGTGGGTTGGCCTAAATCATTACCCAAAGAAAATCAATCGAAAACAATGCAAAAATATTTTGCCAATCGAGCTCAAATATCTGTTGATAATCAGTGTTTATGTTTGGAACAAAGAATTATCATTCCACCAGCGTTTAGAAGAGAGATATTACATTCCGTACATAAACAACATTTAGGTTTAGCTAAGGCAAAAGCAACACTACGTCAATACTATTGGTGGCCAAATATGGAAGTGGAGTTAGAAGCGTTAATTGCGTGGTGATAGTTGTGCAGCAAATCAAAGGAGATTCCATCAATATTTTGAACCATGGAACAAAGAGAAAACACAATTTTCGCGGATACATATAGATTTTTGATTTTGGTGGAAAGAAATTTCTATTAATGATAGACAGCTATTCAAGGTGGTTGCAAGTGCAATTAGTACAAGGAACTACATCTACTGAAACAATAGAAAAGTTACAAAATATGTTCAATTACATAGACTACCCACAAGTAATAGTTTCGAATAATGGCCCTCCATTCACATCAATGGAATTCTTAAATTGGTGTAAACAACACGGAATCAAGGTTATGAAATCACCACCATATCACCCGCAAAGCAATGGTTAAGCAGCGCGTGCCGTGCAAGAAATGAAAACTCGAATGAAGAGACAGGTAATTCCGTACCAAGTAATAGATTGGAAGAAAAAGATGAGAAATACAAAAGGGATCTCAGATTTGCTGGCTCGGATGTCTTCCATGGAAAATCGCCAGCTCAATTAGTTTCCAATTATGACTCAAAGACAGATTTTAATAACCTCCATAATCAAACTAAGGATAAAAGATCGGACCCTCAGGCGACATCAGGCAGGAATACAAGGGTAAATTTTCAGATCGGTTCATGGATTTACATAAGGAACATCCCGAAGCGTTTTCCACGATACATAAAAGCAAGAATTTTAAGACAAATTGGAATTAATCTCTGGGAAGTGGAGACGAATGGTAGGACAAGAGTAATACCCATGGATCAAATTGGAAAACACATACCTGCGAACCAGAATGCGGAAAGGAATGAAGAGAATGGCTGAGTAATTGTAAAATCTATGTTCTGCGACCGATTTTAACATGGGCGAGATAGGAGATTGGCTCACGGCTTCGACTAGTGGGGCTGGCCCACGGGCTGCAAGATTTTTTTCGTAAATGGAGAAATATATTATTTCCTGCTAGTGTTATTACTGCTGTTTACCGGTCTTGTTATTAATTACAGCATCCCTCCCTGCACCCCCACCGCCATCTACCGATATTACTATCAACTACCTAATTATTCGCCATCTACCGACATTGATATTAACTAGCTAATTAGTACCCCATCTATTGACAGTTCTATCAACTATTAATTATTACTGCTATCTATCGACAGTTCTATTAACTACATCGATATTGTTGCTAACTTCTTGAATAGTTTTTATAGCTAAGTGCTTTTTACGCAAACGCGAACAGAAGTGTGTTGCTATAGCTGCTGCTTTGTATCAGGTGAATGCCGGAATGATACATTTTCAACATGAACTTATCTCGCTACTTTCCCCATTCTCACTCGTAATTGAAAATGTAGCTTATTATTGTAGCCAAGAACTTGTTACAGCGCCGATGAACATTTTAATTAAAATTCTATGAAAGAACCAAAATGAAAAACTTTGCTGTTGTTTCGATTGCTCTCAGTTTCAACATTTCTCATGTATTGCTATTTGCACTTTGTATAAAATGAAAAAAGCACCAGCTATTTGTTGCTTATTACGTAACTAGTTAACGGAAGTAACTAACAATGTAGAATTCTCACGCGAAGCACGAATATTTATTTATGTTCCCAATCTATTGAAATTAGAAAACAACCTTGCATTTTTTCTTTTATTAGAAATAACATGCACACGCAATAGACTAGCTATATTCAATTTTAAAAAATAACCTCATAATCTCAATTTTCCAAAACTGAAAAAAATAGCAAAAAAAGTGAGTTAAAAATTCTTGTTTTTAAGTGTTGGATTATACTGTCAATGCAACACCTTTCGCTACTTTTCATCTTATTTCGAAATTACGTTAAAATTGTTCTATTACTCTTTCATTCTTTAAGTCATAAATGTATGAGGCTTGAGCTATAAGTATTACAGTGCAAAAGGTACTTTCGGGAACTGCTTCTTCAAAATCCATTATAATTTTAATATCGGTTCTTTCGTTAATAACAAATTGTTTTCGTTTACTTGTATTAATAACGTACATTGGACGATTTTCTATAAACTCTTCTGGAGAATAAAACATATCAATATTTCTCTGTGTTACACGTTTAAAAGCGGTGTGGCTATCGTACATTTTAAGATAATCTGCTTTTGTAATATCCAAGTTTAAGTTTTCACGAGGGAATATTTCGTTACGAGCATTTTTTAAATAGATATTCTTAATCTTACATGCATCAAACTTACTAGCATCTTTCTCCTGAGTATTATCATCACGATTAGTTTGGAAAAGAACTATTACAAAATCAGGCATATCAAACTGCAGTGAATTAAACTGTGTTGTTACATCAAACTCGAAATATGCACCTGAAACATGTCGTTGAAGACTTTGATACGTGAGAAACTTAATTGGTATTCGAGGTTGTCGAAGTATGTCAGCTTTAATTTCATTGAATAATTTTTCTCGTATTCGACAATTGGCATTCTTAGATCCATTGAAGTAATCACTAATTTAGCAGGATGAGCTAACGTAGCATCATCTAAAATACCATCAGCTTTGTATTCCAGCGATAAAATAAAACATCATTATTTGCACTTCTTTTAAATGTTATTCGAAGTCCACTCTTCCACATGATTTCCGTATAATCATTAAAGAAACCAAACAGTAAACGAAGTGGAAATAACACTGTATTCTCTTTCCGTGGAAGTTTCGCATCAGTTATTCATCCACCCGACTTATAATATTCAAGCTCAGGTTTTGATAATCGACATGAAGCAATAGCTGTTGATGTGATTCCTGGATAATCTATTCTATCGATAACAGTATCATGTTTGCGTACCTCTACCTGCGAAAACAAATATGGAACAAAATTATCTATTAATTTAATATTTGACCCTGCAGTAAACGTTCCTAAAGCATCTCTTCCAATGACTTCATATTTGATGTATAAATCGCCGTAGTGTGGGTGCACAAAACCATCACCGGAAGTAATGTCAAATTCTAAGTCTTTATTTGCTTCATTCAAGTTATTAAATGTATGACGATTCAGTGGGAAAGATTGATACTCATAGCTTTCAATAAATTCCATCTTTTAAAAAAAACTGTATTATATTCTGCTTTGCTGTCGTTCTGGCTATAAAAAAAAGTCATTTTCTAAGTCATCATTTTTAATCACGAGAATTGCACTTGTTATCGAGCCACCAAAACTAATTGGTTCATGAAATTAATTACCAACACTTATTAATTACAACATTCAACGGAACGTATATGACTCTCTTGTTTAGGAGAGAATAATGGATACTGAGGCTCATAAACAATTGGTTCTAAAAATTCTGTTAATGGTTTAAATGTTGCTATAATATTAGTTTCCTTGTGCTTATATTCACCATCTGCTATAATCATACCTCTTGCTAAATTACAGTGTATATTAAATGTTTCAATACTTAAGAACTTTGGAAGAAATTGACCTATGTGAGTTTCTTCTGGCTTAAGTTCACTATTATTCTTAAAACCTAATAACTTACCAACAGTTCCCACATTAAAATTTTCTGCAAATGGCGTAACTTCCATGCGATGAGTTACATGATTTTCATTTCGAAGCACTTCTTTGGGTAGTGTTATTTCTAATGTTGATGCATTATATTGACCCGGTGGTATATTATGTTTCTCTCCTTTATAGAAGTAGGTACTGCTATTTTTGTTACATTTGGTAATAGGTACATACTATAGAATTCAATCAGTGCAATTTTCAAATTATAATTTTGATTATCAATTTCATTATGAAGATTCAGTCGAAGCTTTGGTGTAGTCCCCGATAAGTGCAACACAATCATTTTAATTAAAAGACTATGTAATATACCATTTTTATGCATTATTCATTAGGTAATCAAGTTTCAATCTTTCAATAGCTTGATGAAAATTATAACCATCAGATAAAACCTTTAATAGTTTAAGACATAAGTGACCGTAAATTATATCATTAAAGTGCTGAATTCGATCACCATTATATTCAATTATTGTGTTATTGGAATTTAAATATTCAATTAAACACTTGGGAGGTATTCCACCAAATGAATCGAATACACAGGCTTTATTATTTTCATACCAATAACATATCCAGTGAGTTCCGGTATTAATTGATTGATCTAAGTTAACAACAGCACATTCTTGTTTTAACAGTGGTGTAGCTGGTAAATTATCCGACATGTATACACTTTAAAGTTTTTGATATTCAATTCTTTAGCATACGTTCGATATTATAATTGGTGAGCGATTTTTTTATTCTAAGTCCTTCAGGAGCTTTCCCCGTTTCCTTTTAAGACCTTTACCTTTAGCTAGAATTGATCATTCCATAACTTTATTGTGACGCTTTTGTTCTTCTAACTCTTGTTTATTCTTCTTTGCGTCGATTACCGCCTTAGCTATAGCTGCTGAACCACCTGCAAGACTACCAACAGCTCCCAATGCAGCAAGAATAGCAGGAATTGTAAATATGAAACCACCTGTTTTCGGTTAATTACAGTTTCTCTAACTGCGTTAAACGTAATGTTAGAGCCATATTATGCCAGTTTCTTTAAGCATTTTTGTTTCTTCGCAAGTTGTGCTTTATTTAAAATATTGATAAAATTTAATTACTTTAATTCCTGTGCTGGAATTTGAAATTTTACCCCTTTTTGCTTTCATTATATAAAAAGGCTATATTATATTCACGAATTGAATTTATTCGACAACTACGGCTCAGGCTGCTACGCTGCGTTTTGGCTAAGAAAAAATGCAGCAATCTATAAACCCCATAACATTTTTCGTTTTGTATTCATTGTCATTGCTACTCCTAATGAAGCTAATTTTTCACTTAAACCAGCATCTTTGCTAACAACTCTATCAAAAGCTTTAAACTCTAAGTCTTGATCAGCTCTATGCCTAACTGATAGATCTTTAAAGTTCATATACGCAACATCGTGCTCTCGGCATGCTTGATGTAATCTATTTATATCTCGATTACCTCTCGCTAATCTTTCATCTAAACGTGTACCAGGACCACCGAACTCAGCCTGGAAGATGAAGTTCAAAGGGTAATTTATTAATAATATCATTTACTAAGCCTTTACCTTCAATAGTGTGCCAAAATTTTTGTGGAAGAATATGAATGATTTTTATGAGGTAACCTAAACCTTTTGGATTCGAAACAATAAAACTGGATAATCGAGATGAAATCATATCCATTATACCCACTTTCTCATTATAAAAAATATTATTGCCACCTGCTTCTTCACCTGCTATAGCTAATAATCTATCTACTAACTTTCTAACATCATCCATCCAAATAAATTGTTGCATATTTATGTAGCGCTTAATCCCCTTTCCTTGCTTCCTTTCTTTCAAACCTTCACCTTTAGTTTTCAGTTCAAGTCAAATAGGTTTAATTAGTACTTATTGCTGGAGCTTGATTTCACTCTATTCTGTGATGGAATATGATTCTGATATAAAGCATTTGTCAACTTTAAAATTTTCTTATAAGTTTCATAATCTTCATCCGTAAAACCAACCGGTTGCTTACGAGTTATTAACTCTCATAAACCTTCTGTTCCTTTAAATTTTTCATAGATCGGGGCTGATGGATCTTCTGCGATTATACTCTCACTATAAATAATTAAATCATCATTATCGAAGAAAACATTATAACTTCCAATTTTCCACTGCACTACTCCCTCTATATCAATAGAGTATAATTCAAACACTTCATCTTTATCTGACCTATTAGTACTTAAATATCGACTCGCTAATGGACCTAACTGAATTTCTTTCTCTTCTTCATCATCATCATCATCTTTCGTTTCTTTAGTCTCTGGCAATGCCTTAGGCGAAGCAAATAACCGTTTCTCAAATGAGGTTTCTGATGGTGTTGGTAGATAATTATTAAAATTCTGTTGTGCTACAGGTATAAGTTCTGTAATTAGATTTTTGTTTTCATGGGTTACTCCTTTAATTTCTTTTCCCAAGCTTTCAATCGCCTCAATCAATGGTTTCTCTTGACGTTTTTGCTTTTATAATAGCTACGGTGACTCTCTTTCCATTCTTTAAAACGTTCTGCCAAGATATTTTGTAATTCAAAATTATTTGATTTTCGTTTTGACATTATATAAAAATACTATATTATATCAGCCTTGAAAAAAGTAACGTACGTTCATCAATTAATCATTGAAATGTTAAACGTAATGATATAAAACGATCACTCGTTTATAAAGAAATAATCGATTTTGTTTCGATACTTTCCATTGTTTGACTTTCTCATCATATCGATTGTTATAAAACCGTAAGGTTCCATCCATGCAATAGAACAAATATCCTTAAATTTATTAAATGGCATATCACCAACAACAAACTCATTATAAATATGCTTTAAATTTGTGTTATCTTGACGAAATATGCATAAGAAATTTGCACTATCTCTAATAAGTTGTTTCCAAACTTTACTATATGTTTGTGCTAAGTAAAAACAATCCATTCCTTTATGTCTACCCTGTGTGAAGTAATTTCGTACCTCATTCTGATCTTCTAATATATAGTAGTCAAACATAATAACAGACCGTTGCTTGCAATCTTTTAACTTTATAACAGAAGGATTGAATGTAACCAACTGATAATGAAATCTTTCTTGTATACCATTATAAATGTGCTGCAGTTGTTGATACTTGGGTTGCTCTAAGCTTTTGGAGGATACGTATAAGTGTCTACCATTCCAATAAAGCAAATTTGGAGCTAGAATGAAATTATCAATAACTAGTGTAGTTTTTCCACAACCTGATGTCCCTATTATTAAGCAACGAATGTTATTAGGAAGAAGTTCACCATTCAACTTACCATAATCATTAGCTAGCGAAAGTCGTTTCTTAACACTCCAAATTTTATGATTGATTAACTATATTATAGCTTTGAGATCGATCCAAGAATAATGGTAAGAAGATAAACCTAACCACTTAACTAATGCTTTATTTTTAGTTCTACGTATAACCTTTTCAATTAGGTATACATGAGGGTGTTTAGTCTTCATTAGTTCTTGCTCATAAAAACGGCCCTTAATGATCTCATTGCGCTCATCTTTTGTGATATGTAGGTGGATCAGTCTTAAAAAACTGTAGATATTTGAAATCTTTCTGTGCTCCAAATGCGAGTGAAGCCTCTTTTAAACTTGCTAATTCGAACATAAATCTCCTACGCTATATTTCGCCTTTGACAACGCTATATACCTCTTGCTATAGACTGTTGATATTAATTTTTGTTCGTTTTCTTTCTTCACGGCGTCAATAGGTTTCATTTTTACCGTGCTATGTTTTTTCTCGTTATACGTCTTCATTAGTGCTTGTAATATACCATTTGTAATTACCTTGCAGTGTGAATTGCTTCCACATCAAATTACGTAATGTTTTATTAAATCGTACAACAATACTAGCTTTTTTATCACTGTATGAAGAGTAATGAGTAATTCTTCTTTGCTTCATTAATTTAACAAACTCTTTATTATAAAACTCGCTACCACGATCTTTTTGCAAATACTTTGGGGCTTGTTGAGTCGCTTCGAGTACTGAATTAAACGCTCGTGTAACTTCTTTCCCCGTTTTATTTTTAACTGGTACAGCCCATGCATACTTACTAAAAGTGTCAATAATAGTTAGAAGATAAGAATACCCTCTATTTAATTTAGCTAAACCTTTCAAGTTTCCAGAGTTCATTTCAACCAAAGCTGTATGCCATAAATCGTGTATACCCTTGGCTACAACAGGTATTCGTCTATAATTCCGTCTTGCAGGCTTGTGTAGCTCTTCAACAATAACAAATCTACTATTCATTCTATTGAGAAGTAATTTAAAGATCGAGAAAGATCAAATTAATACTTATTGGATATTCGCCAGGTGAAAATTTATCTGATCGAACTACAAGCACATCGCCTTCTACAACAACAAACTCATGAAGTATAATTTCGTCTTCAGATGGAGCATATGGGATTCTACTACCTTCATGTATTCCTAATGATAAATTGCCATACTTTTGTCCACCGCTCGCTGAATATATAGCAACAATAGGAAACTCTTTATTCTTCTTCTTAATCCAATGAAAACCAATAATTTTTAGCTTACCCAAAAAGGTATTTCGAAATAGGGTGTATTCATATCAGATATATACTTTACCACTAACATTACCACGCGTGAAGTCTCGTTCTTTATTAGGTATTGAATAAATTTTAAAGAACTGAACACTATGTAAATTATGTACTGATGTTAACAATTCATTAGATTTAGCGTATATGCACACATCGATGTTGTGTGCTCTATACACATCGCTTTTTAACTTATCTTCTAGGTCTTTCAGTTTTGCAACAATATCATTCTTTATTTTATAGTTATTGGAATTAAAGTCTGTTATAAATATGAAATTTTTAATACTATCTTGCACATCCCAAAGTTGAGTCACTGTAGGCATTAGAGCTATTGATGCTTCTACATTACGAAAGTCATTAATGTCAGCATATTTTTTAGGTAAGTTATTAAGAGAATTAGTCACAGAAGAATATTTCGATTCTAGATCACTAATCTGTTTCTGAATGTCTGCAATCAGTGTGTTATGTGTTAGTGTTGTATCCTCTAAACTTTTCAAACATATTCTTTAACCCACTATTTCATTAACACCATGAACAGAAATGAATTCTGAATGTTCTTGTATCGCTTCTTCATTTTGAATGCTAGTCAACACTTCTTGTAAACCGGAAAGATCTTCTAACGTTGGAAGGAATGTTATACAAGTTTGAAGGTTTTGTAATTGAACCTTAATATTGTCTATCACTTCAGGGAGGTATTCTGTTGTTTCGATTACAGTTTGAATATTACTTATTGTATTTTTAATTATTTCCACTTCTTGCGAAGTTGGGAGTGTAAATAGTTTCTTGGAGAGCAGTTAATTTTGATTTTATTTCATTTTGATTTTGATTTGTAGCTAATTCACTTAAAAACTTACGTATACTCTCGATATCAGATTGCTTCGGTGTGTTCTTTTGCATTTCGATTAAATCACTTTGAACACTGCTTACAACATGCTGAAGATTAATTAAATCTGAAGGAAGATTAAAACCCTCTAATTTCTTATTTAATTTTGCAAGTGCTTCCTGTAAACCACTTACCTCAGTGGGAATGTTATTCACAACAGTCTGTAGTTCCTTTAGTTCAATTTGAATATTCGTGAGTTCTGGTATGTTATTAATTATTGCTTAAAACTCACCAAGCTATCTACTAATTTCCGATAAATCGCTATAAACAGGTAGGTTGGTTAGATCGTCACAGAGTTTACATGTTTCATCAGTAATAGTTTTAAGTTCATTTTGTAGAATCGAAATAACTTCTTGCATCTTTTGAAGATCTTCTTGGGAGGGATTAGTTTGAAGAGCATTTTCTAATGCATTCACAGCTGTTTGAGGATTATTAAATGTATTTTGTAACTCCGTAAGCTTTTTATTCGAATTATTGACTAGATCTTGTGCTGCAGTATTTGTAATGAATTCATTCTTTATTAATTGTACTTCATTTTGAATTGTCGTTATAACATTTTGAACTTCGGTTAAATTATTTTTATTTACTAGCTGTCAATAGATAAAAATAACGCTTTTCAACTCATTATCAACTTTTTGAAGTAGATCTAGTATATGCTGTTGCGCTTCTGCGATTTCAGTTTCAATATTTGAAGATGAAGTATTTCGTAGTGCGTTGATTTCACCCTTTATTACTTTAATTCTTTGATCTAATACTGTTAGTTGATTTTCATTGATGTTAGAAGGTGAATCTGATAATGTTTCATGCTCATGCGACTTATATCGCGGGAATCCGAATAAATCAGTCGGCATAATAAATAATAATAAACTATATTATAACAGAATGTATACAAAAAATTAAAAAAACACAGAATGCGCTTTATTAACATTCGAACAAGACATTAAACTTACTTAATAATTATGTAAAACCTTACCAACTATTTAACTCTTAGTTACATAAATGAAAATTAACATGACTCTCCAGAGGTTGAGGGTCGAGGACAAACTTCACAAATTATTTCAGCGTCATTATTAACAATTTTTCGATGACCCTATGGCAATGTATGTATCTTACAGTCAAGAATTTTACGTTTATCATCCTCTGGGTCTAGAGTTAATTTCTTATGTTTTACAGTGTGAGATGTATGCAAATTCGACTGAATTTGATGTTGCTCTTTTGTTCACAAGAAAACAAGCAATTCTTAAAATCATCGAATATAATCTCGTTTCTTACTATATTTTTCTTTACCCCTTTGGCTCTCTTCATTTCTTTATTTTCTACTGTATTCATAGCATACACTTTTGATCTTAAACCCACAAATTTATGAAGAGCTAGACCCGCAAACTCATCTTTCATTTTACCAGGTATATCATTAACTAAAGGAATTTTGTATCGATTGTTTTGAGGGTAATTTGTTGTGTTGAAGTATTCAATCATTGACTTCATATCCTCATAAAAATTTGGACAAATAATGTAATAAACAAGAGAATCTGTATCAGTATAAGCAAGTGTAAGATTCTTTCCGTACTTGGGTTTCATTACATCATAATGAAATTGATACATTGCTAATTTCGAAAGATCCAAAATACTGCTTCCGACGTACACAGATTTAACAAATTTTCTTAACATCTGAATGAGTACAAAATTTTCTGAATATATAGTCCGTGATTTGAACTGCGGCATAGCAATGAGTTTCTTAGCTTTTCTTTTAGTACAAACAATCTTACATCCGTGTACTTTCTTACATTCTCAATGGTTTTCCCAAACACACAAGTTAATCATAAGTTTGTAGAAATCTTTCTCGAATTTTGTTGAGGCTTTTGTGCAGAGATTAGTGTTAAAATCTATGTAGGGCTTAAGCCACTTCGATTGGGAAAACCATAGAATTCTATTAACCTTCACTAATTTTAAGCCGTGGGAGAGAGAGAATTTTAATAGCCGAAAATGTACAACATCATTTCTTTCCGGATTTAGTGTTAACAATAATTTTTTGTGTTTTCCGTTAGGCGGTATTATATTCTCAGGGCCTAAGGGGTAATCAACATGTTCATCATGCAAGCTCTGGGGATAATCTAAATCCACCTCCGCGAAGAAACCTCGTTCGTCTTCATCATGATAATTTAAAATTTTGTCTGAGTCCCAATTTTCTGGTGTAGGATCCCATGAAAAATTTCCATAAGGAAGAGACATGCTCATGGCGTAAACACAGAGATAAGTTGCATAAGATACATAGCGAACGAGGATTCTTTTTGGGGATAGAATTCACTGCCAAGAAACTCATTGTTAGCTTTCATATACCTTAAACTACACAGTGACATACCACCGCGCATTGATTTTTCAATAAAGAGGTGCATGTCAATTTCAGAAAATAAGTCTAATTCTATTTTAGATTTATAGAGCATAGCCTTCCAAGATAAGCCGGGGGAAGTGTAGGAAAAAGTGGGATCAATTTCATAGGGCTGGATGCATGTGTTGCGAAAATTTTCCAAAACATCTGCAGTTAACAAAACATCAGTTTTTAGATAATGATCATGAAAATCCCCAAATGTTTTACATTCAAATTATTCCCATACTTGCTGGGCTAATTGATAGTCTTCATCACTGCATTCACAGCCCTTAAGTATGTTATCAATGCTTTTTGTGAAGGTAGTTCTTTTTCATCAAATTTTGAACGGTCTGTGAAATAATCGTAGAGGAAAATACTTATTCTACGACTTAATTTAAATTTTTCATCATCGGGGAAGCATTGGTTAGTGTATTTTAGCTCTTCAGCTTGAGTTTTTGAACTAATTCCTCAAGGGAGTAAGGTAAGAAACGATACAAATCTAAAACCAGTAATTCAATTTTTCTACCATTTATTAGATGAACCCACTTTGAAAATGAAATAAATTTTTCCACACTTTCTGCGAGAGTTTTTATATCCCCTGGAATACAATGCGCATCATAAGATGATAATCCATGCATGAAACAAGGTATAAACTTTTGTTTTCTTACTAGTTTGTTGCAATTGTTACGAAGAGGATTGAGATAAGTTCCTGTAAGATGGCACTGATGACGAACCTTTCGATTAATTTCATTATATTCTTTACCACAAATAGGGCATTCCTGTGATTGTTCATAATCGAAAGTTTTCTGTGGGGTTAAGCGATTCCTTGGCAAATCTTGATTTAATCTATTATCAATTTTTTTCTAAATCATCCCTCAAACTTTCTAAGAAATGCTGTGCCGGATTATCACCTTTATATAACTGAAGTTCGGTTGGGGTACTATCTGACCCGCAAATTTTATAACAATAACTTCCTATATCATGTCGCTGAATGTTGATAGATTTTTGGCCGCGGGGTTCACTAACAGGCACTAAAAAACTTACTTTCAAAATCCGCCACAATAACATTAGCTTTTAAAAATGAAGGGTCTGTTTTAAATTTAATTGTAGAACCGGAGCAGGCATTTCGACACTAGTTGGTTCATGCTCACGACAAAAATTTTCATGTTCTGTTAGTTTATGATCGGAGATAAAGCGATAAAAACAACGCTTACAGAAATGATATTGATGACAATCACTGGTATTCTCACTCCTTACTAACCTAGAAAAATTTCTTATTAAGCAGTAATGCCCCGCTGTTGATTATGGTACCACTGCTGATGAAGTTGTTGCTACTGCATCCTGCGTTGTTGTTTTTACTAACAGTAAGTCTATCTCCGTTTCTTTTGGTTGTTTTTCACTGATGTGTAGCGGAAACACTTGTTCTTTTAGCTATTCCAAACACATTGATAGAAATTGGCGCGTTCGGAAACTTTTCGTTATACTTGTTCTCAAATTTAGAGACATCATGCAGACTTACCGGAAAATTAATTTTACTTTCTTCAAAAATAGGCAGTATTTCATTCACACAACACTCATAATAGAAAACTCGGTTAGGTTTTTCTCTTCGATGAATAGGTTTAAGTTTCGCTAACACTGCATATAAAAACAGTTTTGATCGTTATTTTGAACATTGACAACAGCACGTTTGTTCTTGATGTGGTCAGGAAGTTCGATGTAGAATGAGGCTGATATGGGGTTATACACGTTAACATGCACTTTCAGCTTATGATTTGGAGTAGAGCTTAAACTCCAGCCCGAACCTTTAACACTCTCTCTTCTTGATTTGCTTTTAATTAAGTAAATACGTCATTAATTACACCTTCCTTGACTGTAGATTTGAAAAATAACTTATTTCCACTATGCACAGGAAAATTTTGTATTTCATCACCCGTTTTCGTAAAATCAGCACTCAAAATAAAATTAATCTTCAACACAGCTTCATTTTCACACACTTGCTCCAAAAAATGTTCACACACTTTTTCTATAGAGGTAAGAAAGGAGTGGGTATCTCCACTGTTTTTCTCCGCGAGTTCATAGTCACAAAAAGTTTTTTCAAATGCTTCTCTTGTCGGCGTATACGAACGTTTATTTCTCATGTGACGATCGAAATGTTTTTTCGTTATTTCTTCATCACACACAGCACAATTTATAGTTGTTAATTTTCGCTTTTTTGTAGAAGGCTCTATTTCTTCTTCACTTGGATGTTTGCGTTTGAAATGTCTATCAAGATTCTTTTCGAGCATTTCCACACCGCAATATAAACATTAAATTTTCCCCATTTTTTTTTCGGGGAGGGAAGAAAAAACTATATTAGATTTCAAAAAACATTTTTTTCTTCTTCACTATGTTTTCTTCAAATACTTTCAATATATCCCTTGCACACAAGAAAAGTAGTTATTTTGTATTGATTTTCCATGTATGATAGAGTATATTAACAGATTTTTCAGTTAAATGAGTTTTCCCGTTATTTCTACTAAAAATAATTCTAGTAAAATCACATAAGAAGATTGTCAGCAAATACTCAGCATCTGAAACAGAATGTTACGTTGGAAGTAATAATCCACAAGCCGTTCCTGCTATGACCACTGTCTGAGACTAAACTTACAAGGGAAGGTCCCACAAGTTGTCGCTCAAATCTGATTGCCACATAGCACATCTGATAGAACATCATGAGAAATGAAAATGAGCAAAATTTAAGGTGCTATGGACCAGAAGGATAGGACCTACGGGGCTTCAACATTTGAATATCAAAATAAAAAAAATCATGGAAATATGTACGTTTAAAGTAAATATCTTGAAAACCGTTAAAGCAATCTAAACAAAAGGTGCACAATATAATGAGAACAAAATTAAGTATCGAAAAAAACAGTGTTACCATAGATGAAGCAGTGTTGCCAACTCAGCAGAAAAGTATGTTGTTTGAAATAGCACCATATACAAATGTGCACAGATTTAAAATGTACTATTATCACGAAACATAACAGTGAAGTGTAGTGGTACAGTGTTGCACACTGTTGGAACGACGTGTGCTGAAAATGTACAATGGAGAAGTCTGATAAGTGTCAACAGAGGGTAATCAAGGAATCTGGGTCTCATAGTATGAATGTAATTCAAATGCAGAATAACACCGATAGTATAACATAGCAAAATGTCAGCAGTGTCACAAAATATTGATAGGAAACACTTGTTACAGGTGCAAACACTTAATGTGGCAGAAACGTACACAAGAAGACACTGGTTAAAATTAACAAACAAACACGATCTGTCTGTCTAACGGATTTTAACAAAAAATAAACAGTGTTGACGCACCCTGTATGATAGGAAGGCAAATAACTTGAGTGGCTTTTCCATAAAGTTTGCCGTAAAAGGTTAACTGCAGAATATGTGCAAGTCAAGAATGAAAGCGTGTTGTATGCACAAACTCTTGGCGCAGTGAGCACACTTAATAAAAGCGGGATGTACACAACGTTTTACACATTCTTCTGTTAGTCCACTTTCAAAACAGTACTCCAAGGGTGTTTGAAACGCATCGGGATTAGCACTGGAATAACCACATTTGAAGGAAGCAAATTTGATCAAATTAGCAAATCTCGCAGCCAAGAACTGAAAATGTACAAAGGACTGAAGACGTAGGAAATGGTTTCTATGCCAGACGTTAATGTCGGAACATACCATTAGTGTATCTGTGATGAATTTAACAGTTTTTGAACGGACGGAAAAAGAATACGTCAGCTGGTTGCGCTAATCCAGTACATTGTGACGGAATGAGCTTCTTGATGAACTCAATACCTTCAGGCACCGCAGCATTGTAAAGTGCGTCATCTTCATTTGCTGTCCAGGGATACACGAACAGAAAAATTCTTTTTTTTTGTCATGTAAATCGGGCCACAATACCAGTTCAAGGAAATTCTTGTTATGTTAGCTTTTTTGGTCTTTTTTGGTCATGTTAGCTGACTTGCTCGCAAATGCCTTGATATTTGGTAGATCAATATTTGTAGTAGATGGAAACTGTCCTGTGGGCTCTGACACGAGGACGTACAAATGTGTTAATAGCTTACCATTCATGACAATGACCGGCATTATCATGTATGAATGTGTGGTTGGAGAAATTGATCCAACAGCACCGAGCACCTTTTTACTTCCCTGAATTGAGAGTGTTCTTCCAGATCGCAATTCTTTATCAAATCTCGATTGGTCTGCATTCAACACTTCACTTGGGGACAACTTATTGTCTTCAATA
Source organism: Lepisma saccharinum (assembly GCA_022664845.1). Classification (NCBI taxonomy): domain Eukaryota; kingdom Metazoa; phylum Arthropoda; class Insecta; order Zygentoma; family Lepismatidae; genus Lepisma; species Lepisma saccharinum. The sequence goes on from JAGDQP010001951.1 coordinate 105,835, forward strand.
AAAGATTTGATTTCCCTAACGAAACTGTCCGCTTTGCGTTGTATGTCATGTTCATGGCCAGTCACTCTCTTGCTAACTTTGTAGGTTATCTTGCGAAAAACTATCTTGTTTCTCTTCTTGAACTTTCTGACTCAGGTTCTGGACGCTTTGAACAATAACGTGTCATTAGGATCGAGTTGTTTCTTAAAGTTCATTGCCCAGAGTCTCAAAGTGCGGTCATGTATTATTGCATTTTGACGTCTCATATCAATAACATTTCAGGGACAGTACTTGACGAACTTCTGCTCTCTTGACTATCATCCGGTGGTTGGCGTTGTGCATTAGATGATTCACATTCTGCGTGAAATGTTGACGTATCGTAACATTCATTTGCGACGTCACTAGATAGTTCCTCGTCATCTGAAGCCGCTTCGTCGATCACAAGCGTACACATCTCATCCACGACAACGTCCTCTTCAACAAGTTGTTTTTTCCTATGTTCGAATACCAAAAGCTCTTTCCTCGTTGGTACTTCGTCCGAAACACCAAAATAATCCACTAAAAGATGAACTATCACTGACTGTCTCATCTTGTATGGCAATGGAAAACGCACAAAGCGATCACGAGATAGTATTTACACTTCCATATCTCACTCACTAAACAAACGCACACGCTAGAAACTATCTGTTCCACGGTGATCAATGCTGGGAACGCTATTCAAACAGCCTACAGTAAAAGTGTCTTTTCTGTGGTGGCCGGATGAGTGCATTTATCATTACATTTTCCGTCTGTCCACAAACGCCGAACTTACCTTCCCTCTGCTTCCTCCTTTCACTTCGCTGTATCGCCATTTGACTCTTACAAGTGCTGTGAGTATCAATTGTCCCACGTCCCAACCAGCTACAACTTGTGTTCCTATTACTCGCGTTTGGATGCATTAGAAAAAAGTGACCGTTCTGCATTATACTTCCGTAGCCCCGGTGAATAAGCAGACAACTCGCGAAAACAAAATGTTACACACGAGGAAAGAAATTCGTGTTTTCTAATTCTGTAAACGGCTTTACCAGATTATCTTATCCAGATTTGGTAGAGTACGTTCTTGTTTTGTCTTTCGTGTTACGTGACATATTCTTTTACTTCCTCTCCTACATATCATATGATTGTTGCTGTACATTGCAATATGACCATATTTATATAAAAATATAATTATTTTATTACTAACTCATTTTGTTTTTAGTCGGCCCAGATAGCCGCGTGGTCTAGAAGGCTAGGCCACCGACTTATTAGGGATCGCGGGTTCCAATTCCGCCTCAGACATGGAGGTTTTTGTTGTACTTTTCACCTTGCATTTCATTATCTCTCGTCTTTCATAGTGGTTCGGATCCCACTGTACGCTGTAGGTCCCGTTCTACATAGCTTCGGTGCTGACACAGGACGTTAAAATGGCATCACTCAATTTTGTTTTTCAAATGCATCCATATTTTGTGACACTGCTGACATTTTGCTATGTTATACTATCGGTGTTATTCTGTATTTGAATTACAGTCATACTATGAGACCCAGATTCCTTGATTACCCTCTGTTGCCACTTATCAGACTTCTCCAATGTACATTTTCAGCACACGTCGTTCCAACAGTGTGCAACACTGTACCACTACACTTCACTGTTATGTTTCGTGATAATAGTGCATTTTAAGTCTGTGCACATTTGTATATGATGCTATTTCAAACAACATACTTTTCTGTTGAGTTGGCAACACTGCTTTATCCATGGCAACACTGTTTGTGGTTTTCGATACGGCATTTTGTTCTCATTATATTATGCACCTTTTGTTTAGATTGCTTTAACGGTTTTCAAGATATTTACTTTAAACGTACATATTTCCATGATTTTTTTTTATATATTCAAATGTTGAAGCCCCGTAGGTCCTATCCTTCTGGTCCATAGCACCTTAAATTTTGCTCATTTTCATTTCTCATGATGCTCTATCAGATGTGCTATGTGGCAATCAGATTTGAGCGACAACTTGTGGGACCTTCCCTTGTTAGAAGTGAAATAATTATTTCTCTCTCTTTTTGATTCAGTAACTCCCATCCAACATCCCATCATGTCATGTTATATAAAAAGGAAATTTTTACAAAAGAAATCCAAGGTTTTTCATTTACGACTAGATGATAAAAAGTTCGTTTCATAGATTAAAACTCTGCTATTCGATACTGAATAAATAGGCCGTGAAGCGCAAATGACATTCAAACAACCTGTCTATTATATGAGGCTTCAGTTAAAACTCACGCAATCCGTTCCACGGGTGCGATAATAGTAAGCTTAAAAGAAAAAATGCCTGATTTCAATATATTTTGGAACATAAATAAATAATTCGCCCTTTGCATGACAATTCTACAATAGTACTTACTTCCGTTTTTCCAGTCGTACTTTCAAAGAGCTTATGCTTTTGTTTTCGTTTATTTAAAGTGCAAAGAGCAAATGCACGATCTTTGAAACTGAGAGAAATCATTTTTGCTGAAACGAATAAACAGCAAGTTCTTTATTATTTTGTTTCTTTCATAGAATTTTAAACTAAATGAAAATGTTCATCGGCGCTGTAACAAGTTCTTAGCTACAATAATAAGCTACATTTTCAATTGCGAGTGAGAATGGGGAAAGTAGCGAGATAAGTTCATGTTGAAAATGTATCATTCCGGCATTCACCTGATACAAAGCAGCAGCTATAGCAACACACTTCTGTTCGCGTTTGCGTAAAAAGCACTTAGCTATAAAAACTATTCAAGAAGTTAGCAACAATATCGATGTAGTTAATAGAACTGTCGATAGATAGCAGTAATAATTAATAGTTGATAGAACTGTCAATAGATGGGGATAATAATTAGCTAGTTAATAGCAATGTCGGTAGATGGCGAATAATTAGGTGGTTGATAGTAATGTCGGTAGATGGCGGTGGGGGTGCAGGGAGGGATACTGTAATTAATGATAACACCGGTAAACAGCAGTAATAACACTAGCAGGAAATAATATATTTCTCTATTTACGAAAAAAATCTTGCAGTCCGTGGGCCAGCCCCACTAGTCGGAGCCGTGAGCCAATCTCCTATCTCGCCCATGTTAAAATCGGTCGCAAAACATAGACTTTCCAATTACTCGACTGGTGGGAATTAACCAAACCTAAAACGGCAACGGAACAGATCGAACAGAATAAGACATCCTACAAGACATCTTGACTGTGAAAGCTACTGACGGTGATAAAACTGATAATAATCACAAGGATATGTTTTAGTGTGGATATTCTACAAATGAATTGATGTTATTATGTAATTTATATTTTGTTATTGGAATTGTGACATTTCATGTTATTATGTTCGTTTTCTTATCCAATTCATAACATTAGTATTTTCATATTAAGTTAACTTAATGAAATTATAAAACTATGGAATATAGTTGATGATATGGTATAAGATGGAAGGTGATATATTGTGTAAAACTTGTGGCACAGAGGGTTACACGTGATGAAGTTGTAAATAAGATATTTCACTAATTTTTCTTGTCTGTGATCAAAGTAAGTATAAACTTATGTAAAATGGATTTTCTTTTTAGAGAGGGAGTGAAATGTCAAGTGGGAAATCACTCCATAAAAACGTTATGTTTTTAGAGCACATTTAAGTTGCACATTTTCAAACAAATAGTCAGTTTAAGTCTTGTTCACTTTACGATATTTTCGGTCAGATTTAAAGTTTGACTTTACTTTATGTTTGTTATTGATTTTAAAATGTCGGAAAATTAAGAATCCAGTTTTTATAATGTTTATGGAATTGTACAGCACCAGTAACAGTATTTAACGTAAAGATTTGTTGTAATTCGACGATATTTGCAAGTATATGTGTATCATTGTCTGATACTCGCTTGAGATAATTCGATTGATAGGCATTGATGTACCTGAATTCTCGATGTATATTGACAATGGTAGATTCAGAATACTGGAAGCTTAATGAGAACTGTGATTACTCGTAGGAGAACTTCTCGTAAAGTATGTGTTGTACAAATAATAGCAATAAAAAGGAATGAATCTGATGAAAAGCAAATCTCGGCACTTATCTAGTCTATTTAGTACAGTAAACATTAAAGAACCCGCTGCACTGATAATTCACAGTAGTATTGGGAATTCTGAAGTAAGCAATATCTTGTATGATTCTATTAAACATTAAATGTCCCAATAAAAAAGAAAAATATCATAAACAACGTCATATCTTCTTTCCTTTTCAAAACTATTACAATTTGTTGTAATTGCCCAATTTTCATAGCTATCTTCTGTAGCGAACACCGCATACCCGTGAATTTTACTTTAGTTTTTACTGGATAAGATGTTTGAAAAGGAGAAACTAACTTAGTAGCTGTATCAGTGCCGCAAGTTATTTAAATCAAAATTTTTTATTTAAATAAAAAAGATCGATTTAAATAAAAAAATCAACAAAAATTATTTTTAAAAAAATCATGATTTTTTTCAACCCTGTTTTAAACGTTACAGTAAGTACAAGATATAAACTCAACAGAAGACAATGCTACTGAAATAAGCAATAAACAAGAAATAACAGAAATATTTATGGAGTACCATCAAAAATTTTCGTAAAACAATAAAATATACGACAACTTAAGACAGATGTTAATTTTAATGCTATAGATATACCAATAATCTCTGCTGCAGATGTTGTTAAGCCATAAAAAAATCAAGGACAAATTCAAGAAATGTCCTCATAAAATACCGAATGATATAGTTAAGGGTTGTAATGAATATCTAGCCAACAACTTATCCGTACTTTTTGGCAAATCGCTTAAGCAAGCCCATTTACCATCAGATTGGAAACATGCTTTAATTGTTCCCATATACAAGGGCAGAGTAAGCTCAAAAGGAAAGTACCCATAGCAGGGTGTCTACTAAATGTTAATTTTCGAATTTCAGGTTTTTCCGAGGTTTTCCAGATCTATTTATCTCTTTTCTCCAGGTCATTACATTACAACATTTATCTTCTTACTAACTAACTCACTCTATGGCTTATGGAACTCGCAAGTTCATCGCCGCAGTAACAAACGTTCGCCATTGGATTCTATCCTGGGCAGTATCAAGCCCGTTTTCATCACGAACACCTACTTCTCGAAGATCTCTTCTAATATTGTCCTCCCAACGACATCTCGGTCTTCCCAATGGTCTTCGTCCATCCGGCCTTCCAACCAGGATATAATATAATCTTCGTTTCTCCCCCATTCGAGCTACATGGTCTGCCCACCTTAGTCGTCGCGATTTTATTATTTTTACAACATCTGGTGAATTGTACAGCCCGTGGAGTTCTGCATTATGCAGTCTCCTCCACTCTCCAGTCATCTCGTCCCGTATATTTTTCTTAAAATCTTATTTTCAAATACACGTAATTTATGCCTATCTGCTAGGGTTGTACTCCAACTTTCGCAACCATAAAGTATTACCGGCAGAATAACCGTTCTGTATATTTTCAATTTTAACTTTCTTGATATTAATCGCGAGGTTAGAAGTTTTTGGACTGAACAGAAACATGCATTGCCAGATACTAAGCGACTTTTTAGTTCTTCCGTGACCTCATTTTTGCTTGTTACGTATGCTCCCAATTATTTAAATTTGTTTACTTTCTCTATGACCTCATCTCTAATTCTTATATTTTTGTTTCCTTCATTCCCTGTGTTTGGGCTTGTTATCATGTATTTTGTTTTATCTATGTTTACCTGTAGACCTATCTCATCGCACGCTTCTACTGAGTGAGACATCAGTGTTGCTTTGTAGTGTATCTATATCGTCCCCTATTAAATCTACATCATCCACATATACGAACAGCTGATTCAAACCATTCAATGATAGTCCCTTTTTGTCCCTTTAAATTTTTAAAATCGCATGTTCTAACGCAAAGTTAAAAAGTAGTGGTGACAAGGCATTGTCTTGTTTCAAACCGTTGCGAATCTTGAAACTATCTGACACATTATTATCTATCCATACTCTGCTTATGGGGTCGCTCAGAAACACCTTCACTAGTTGAACCAATTAATTCGGAATTCCAAATCGTATCAGGATACTGTATAACTTTTCCCTTTTGATAGAATCATATGCTTTCTTAAAATCAATGAATAGCTGGTGAACCGTCAAACTGTATTCTCATTTCTTCTCCAAAATTTGTCTCAAGGCGAAAATCTGGTCCAACGTGAATCTATTTCTTCTAAATCCGCATTGGTGATCTCCAATTATTTCATCTACGTATACACTTAGGCGTGTTAACAGAATATTACTTAATACCTTGTAATAGGTTGGAAGTAAAGAGAATCCGCGGTAATTATTACAATCCGATTTATCGCCTTTTTTGTAAATCGGAACTATTATTGATGTATTCCATTCCTTTGGGAGCTCCTCCTTTCTCCATATAGCACT
>JAGDQP010001952.1:0-62838 GCA_022664845.1 Lepisma saccharinum
GTATATGACCCAAAGAATGAATCTGCAGTGGTGGCCAAACTTTTACACTCAGGGTAACTCCCAACTCAATTTAGCATAGGGATTCATACGTACTATCTTAGTAAGGTTGAATGCTATGTTTGTTTTGAAAAACGTTGATTTTGTCTTTAAATTCCCGTAAACCCTACTTCTTTGTATACGATTGTCGTCTACATATTGAAGTACAGTTATTTGCATATGTATTGCAATGTAATTTGAATATCGTGTTTGTGTGTATAGTTATAATGAAAGATGGTCAGAATGTTTTTTTTTTTTTACTTAATTAGTGATGTCTGTAAAGAGGAACTATGTGCTAATTTTTTTTTTTGCTAAATGTTGTAGTTGACAATTTTCGTTATTTTTTTTTTCAGGTAAAGATACTTGGAGATGGCAGTCACAGAATCCAAACGGATTTGAGTAATATTCAATTGGGAACTCTGAAAGAATTTGACAGCAATAATGATAAATTACGTTAAATAGTAGATGATTCTAAATATTTTGTCAGGGAAGAAAAATATAAGATATTTTTGGGAAGATAAATATATTTTTAATATTTTTCTACTGACGATATGAAATGATTTTCGGGGAGAAAACACCGAAGTTGAGAACTTTAAATAGGGACACTTATATACATACAAGGAATCTTAAATTAATGCACGATTGAGGAAGAGATCGTTAGTGAAACTCTACTTGATTAAAGAAAATTTAATATTTTCCCCCTTCCTTCGCCTTACTTTGTAGTTTTGGTAAAGACATGTTTACGTGTTTTTTAATGCTAATATGTGATTTTCTTATTCATTTTGAAACTCTGCGTCCTTCGATGAAGTACCGCATGTTTCTGGTATGTACAATATCAAAAATCCCCGCTCTCTGCATCAGTGCTCTCTCAATACCGTTACGCGGATTCGCATGGAAAAGATAATCCGTTTTGACAAGCTTCTGCAACTTTTCCTTTGACCAGTAGTCTAACTAGGATTTTGGTCCCTCCTGCAATGAACTGTTTAGGGTCCTTCTAGCTGCATCTTCCACGTGCAATTTCAGGAAATTCTTGTTGCATGCAAAAACCATTCACGAAGTGTGGAGAGCAGTGTTGCCATATTCTCTTCAGACTAGTTGAAAATTTCTGTCCAGGCTTAAAAATTCCTTTACTTTTACTTACCCTGTGAAAGTTTAAAAATCGAACTGTGAGGTGACTTCTTTTGTAATGTACGCCATTCACTCATTTTACCTATTTATATGCGGACAGCCGGGCTCCCCGCAGAGCGTGGCCTCGTGGTATTGTAGTTACGCTTCTGCCTTTGATTTCAGTTCTGAATAGTTGATGTTAACTTAAGGATCGTAGAATGAGACATAGCTTTAAAGCAGCTTAGTACCAATATCTAGTATCGAGGACAGGTCCTTAAATACAGAATTTTGGGTATATTTTTGCTGTTAAAACTTAGATGAGTACAGATAATTTGCCGAATATCCAAATTTAAACTATTGCAACAGATTCCTTATTATGTGTTACTTTGGTTAATGTTTTTTCTCTCAAATGTTTTCTTTCGCATATACACGTCCAAATGCGCGTGACTAATTCATGTATCTTGTATAGATTAGTTAAGAGTTCAAAAGCTTCTAACGTGGTTCAAAAAAGTGTGAACAACAACGATATTTATGTGTCAATATGCATCTACAAAATTATGATCTTTAAATAAGACGGAAGTTTACTCGGAAAGAAAGATTAAGTAAAATTTATGCTTACTTGAATACTGTATCCATTTTTTTTTTTTTAATTTCAGATAGTATTGGTGGCCGTGCGGTCTGCGGCGGTAGACCAACGGCTCATAGGTCCCGGGTTCGAGTCCCGGCAGGGGTATGGGTGTGGATTTTAATAGCTAAGGGGCGAACCGTGACGGGCCGAAGTCAGTGGCCCATATAAAAATAATAAACACAATAAATAAATAATCAGATGGTATTCACATAACTGCATACATTATACTGTCTGCTGGCACACGTGTCTCTATACACAATAATGTGTATTTTACCATTGCCAAAACAACGCTTAATTTGAATACATGAATAAAGAATCAATGGAGTACAGTTGGTTGCTAACTTTAGTTAAGCTTTTAATGTAATTCAGTCATAATGCAATCCTATATAGATTTATACTCTCACCGTAATTGTAACAGTTTTTTATCTTTCATTAATAATCGTAATAAATAATTCAGTGCAGGCTGTACTTTTAGTAGTAGTAATTGAAGGAAATAATTTCCCATTGTTTTCATTCTCAACTTCGGTGTTACATTACTTTTTATTAATGCTTTATGGTTTACATGTGCCATTAGTAAGTACAAACTATTCCAAGAAGAAATCTTTAGTGTAGAAGGTATAATTTTGTTGACAAACCTGGGTCGCTTTTTACGAGTAGAATATTTGCGTTCTGTTCTGTTTTGGTTGTGTTACTTTAGAAACAGGGTCATATGCATGTAGAATGCTATTTTGTATTTCTGAGTGGGTTTTAATTTTTAAGAATACGCTTTTGGTGATTGTTTGTATTAGAAGTAACTATATAATTTTTGTTACATTTAAGTACGAAGCTTTATTTAGGTATTTGATAGTTTAGCTGGTACTTAGTAAGGATACCAATATGTTATTTTTATGTTTGTAGTCAAGCATACGGTGAACATAATCTCATCAGTAAGTTTTACGTCATGTTCTACGTAACGTTAGTTCATCTGTCATGTCAGTTGATGTTTATTTACTGAGAATGTACTATTTCGTATGTCTGTGTGCCTTCTTCGGAGGAGACATGTAATCCTTTGTTTCTACATATCTGCAACAACATTTGAATCGAAATAACCAAAAAATATAAAAATATCTTCTACCTTTAAGTTAGTTAAATTTATATTTTTCGCTAATAGTTTAAATATGAAAATGTGCAGTATTTTACTGTGTTGAACTGCCGTGAATCAACCGAATTTCTATGAGGTGTTGTACTTTAAACGTAATTGGTTACATTTTTCTCATTTGCAGTCGATACGTGTTACATATTCGTGGTAAAAACTTCGTTTTGATTTCAGTATGACTGTTGTAGCTAGTATACTATCCTTTCTCCGTTGTTTCGTTTTTCCAAAATACCATCATAGAAGAAAATAAAAGTGTTACTTGGGAAACGTGTTTCAACAAACTAAGTAGTCTTTTAATGGGGTCTTCGTATTTTTGTCAAATATGTACAAGGTTTTCTTTCAAATACTTTATTCCTCATACAAAGCTCAATTTTGGCCATCTTACACTTTATATATTTAAGAACTACAGTAAGGTGAAGGATTTTGGAACGAATCGGTCCAGGCCTTATTCGAGGCACCATCCCAGCATTTTCGTGGTGTGGGCGATGGAAACGAGGTGTCAGGGTAGTCGTCACCGTGAAGCGATTCTGGATTCTCCCAATTACTACGGAATACTTTTGGCTGCTAATGAATTATTGGCAGACGTCCAAATTAGCAGCTAACGAAAGATAGGACACAAGCTTTGGTATAATGAACTAATTTCTTTAAACAAGTAATGATGTATGTTTCAAATATTTGACCTATTTCAGGTACTTGACCTTGATGCTCATTTTCATGTTTGACTAACAAACAAATAGTTAATATAATGGAACCACTGCCAGTTACTTTCTTTATTGGGTTATATACACTGTTGTTTTGTTTTATAAGTGTGTGGTTGGTTTGGTTCCTCTTGTTTCTTACTGCTTTTCCCAATCTTGTTCAAATTGGTCTTTCGCAAGTTGTGTGAAGGTAAAGATATCGTTTGCGGTGAATATTATGCTAAAAGTTTTTTCTAGTCAGAAGCATCAAAATAATAAGGTATGGAAGAAAGAGGTAAAAAGTTTTCTTTTTGATGTGCTTCTCAAATAATTATCGTAATAGAAAACTTCGATTCGTAATGGACTCTGAAGTATGTTCGAGGAATTGGTGCTAGTGCATACGTGTGGTAAACGTTAAATGGATATGTAAAGTTTTTTTTTTTTCTGTATGGATACTAATTAGTCGTAAGTAACTTTCGGAAGAAAACAAATAACTAAATTTTTATTAACTAATTGTTTGGTCAAAAATGTAAGTAATGAATCTCTGTCTTGTAGATTGATTGGTTGTGTTGTAGAGGATTCAATAGCAGGGAAGTCCTTCATTTCTATTTAATTCCAACTGGTCATAAAATTTCTTTTAAGTATTATATTTCTCTTTGTCTTGCGTTTTAGCAAATGGCACAAGGAATCCCTGCAGCATATTTCTGTATTCTCTTAACTCTGTTTTGAAGAATTTTGTTGTAATATGCTGAGTCGTCTTAGGAGTGACCTTCCAAGTTAAAAATTGATTAATACAAATAACTATGTGATATAAAATTGGTGATGTAATACACAAAATTAAGACATGGATGTTACTTTAAACGGATGTGCTTATGCAAAGGTCGTTCAAAGCCACTTCCGGAATGAGAGCGTGTAATGCGAAGAAATCTACGAACCAACGTTTCCTTTCCGCATGATTGAGTAAAGAATAATCATTTTATTTAACAACGATTTCTGTACTGTAAAAAAATGTTACAGATTTTTTATCATTTCCAGTAATTTCAATGTTTTAGATGCTAGTCTTTTTAAAATGGTAGGTACAAATTTCGGGGAGGCACCGTAATCTTTCTTTTTTTCTCCTCAGATTACATATTGCAGATGAAGAGAAAGGTAACCATTTGTATGAATGTCTTTTTTAAGTAAATGCCAGTGGTTATGTTAAAATGGTAATGAAATACTTGTAAATGTAGACGCGAAACTTCGTGTTTATTCTCGCACTTAGAGAGATGATGGATTTACAGAGGAATCAAGTATTTATAGGGGAAAAACTTAATCCGGGAAAACCAGTAAATATCTTTTAAGTTGTTAAAGTTTTAATTGATGTAACCAGTATGTTTTTGTATTGTTAAATCAATCAAAATATCTAGTCATTATTACTGTACACATTATCGTTAGTTCCTATCATTTAGTAAACGAAGTTACTAAACTAAGGTTAAGTATTCTGTGAATCGGCTATTGAAAAGAACGATTACATCAGACATGAGGATGTGTATGGTTCTTTATATTATAAGATAGAAGTTACTAATAAATTATTCTGTTGAAATGTACTTTGTGGGATTATCAAAAGAATAAACATTCTCCACTTTCTGAAACCGTACCGCTGTTCCTTGAAATATTATTGATGTGACAAGATATTTCTTAACAGTGTTTTCAGTCCTCAACGAGCAGAACGGTAGACAAACCGTTGTTAAACTGCAGTAAACCTTGGTTTATTTATCAATATCAGTTTTGTTTATCAAAGAATTTAACATTGAGAATAGTAATAATAGCCAGTGCTTTCACAGGCGTTGTTAAAGAATTCCAGTATGGAAGTTGAGAAATAAATATAAATTATTGGTTTGATAGAGAAGAATGTATTGTGACTTGGTCATTTGATTGAGTAATTGCTTGAACTTTATTTATGTTTAGTTTTTGTTGTAAAGGAAGTGTAGTACTTCTTTCAGTAGCATAGGTGGTAATAGTCAAATATTTGGTATTGTTATTATTTTGTGTTCATGATGCTGTTATAATTCAATTTTAATACTGTTTTGTTGCAAGGATTTGTTTACGTAATGCTCATACAACGTAGGCTGAAGTCATTTATTTTTGTTAACTTGTGTTGGCTATTAAAAATCTGGTTAAAAGAAACTTTTATTTTATTGTGTGATCATCCAAATGCGATGATTCCTGTTACAAGTTAGAAAGAATTATCGAAACCTTATCGAAAATAACATTTATAAGTTCACTGTTTTATACCCTTTAATTGCGATACTTGTGAAGAATATTTTAAAATATTAGACAATTTAATACTTCTGATACTACTAGTATAAAAAATACATATGTGCTTTCGCGCTGAAGATTGCATTTGTCTGGCTACAGATGGACAATTGTCCTACCAGTTAGCCATTAACACGTTTCGTTGTGTTGTGTCTAATAACAAAACATATCATCTGCACGTTTAATTTCTTTAATCTATAGAATTTTTATTTCCTATACTGATATATTTTACTTATTTGGACAGTGAGTCAGAAATGTACCCCACGTAACAATTTTGACTGTCTCAAAGGAGAATCATGCTTACTTCGAGAATGAGACAACTTAAAGCAAGCTTAGCAAATCAAGTCAAGACATTTCAGACAAGTTGAATTTAGTTTTTAAAGCCTTTAGGCAACTCTGGCTCAGGCCGGATCGATGATGATGGACGAATTGGTGGAATGAAGAAAGTGGGAGGAAATGAGGGAACAGCGAGAAAACACAATGGTATGAGCAGGGATCGAACCGACGACTCTAGTACCAGAGGTGATCGCTCTACCAATTAAGCCACCGTGGCCCTTAAACAAGTTGAATCAAGCAGTCAAGTTTACAGTAATCAGGGTTCAAATAGCCTTAACAGGACAAGAAAGAAAAACGTAATATTCAGGGTGTAAAAAACAATGTTTTTTTGAATACAGCAAAAGGATAACGCGTTTATTTTTTAAAAAATACTTTCTAAGTTCATACACTTCTGATAGTAGTAGTATTTTCCAAGAAGCGGTATTGGGCCTGTACTTTACACATTTGTAATTAACAAAAGAAACAAATTCATAAACAACATAACTTTATTTATGTGTGAAAATATAGGTTTGAAAGTATGTATGTATCACTTACGAAAATATTATTGTCTATATGATGCTTGAAGAAAAAGTGACAATATATATTTTAGTAAAAAAAGAAAAAAAATGTATTACAAAGGATTTTAACCCACTATAGAAGTTTGATAGTTAAAAGAAAAGTTGAGAATAATAATATGGCGCAATGCTATCAATGATGTAGCATGTATTCTACTACTACCAGGCTAATTATTTTCGTAATTGTTCAGGTTATGCAAATACAAAGGTCCAATTAGTTAGTTTTCACGAATAGCAAAAATTGATAGGACTTTTTGTGTGAAAAATGAGAGGTAAAATTTACTGAAATACAACAAAACTTTGATGAATACTACAAAGTACACGCGTGACATTCGTAAGTGTGTATCTGTCGTGAGAATACGTTTACTGAGATTGTACTTGAGTCGTCCGGTTGGAAAACTCACTATGTCCAAAATGGTATCGCGGGATTCATCATATTGTAAGCTTCAATGTTAGCCTTTTTTCGCCATTAAAGAAAATAGCTCGGTAGAACGATTAGGCAAAATAACCTAACTAGGCAAAACGAAACATAATTAAATTTCATAAACTTCAATCTCAAGAGAATCAGATTTGACATAGTCGAAACTGTAACTCTTCATTTTAAAATGGGGAAGAGGTTACCTTTAAAATTTCTTTTCGAGAAATAAAAGAAAAACACTCAAAATTTCCTTTTTAACGTCGTAAACTATTAACAGGATTTTTAATGGAAGAATACATATCGAAGACTAATTTACATCTCGTGAATACAAACTACAGGAACTTCTACCTCATTGGGCGATCTTTCAAAATTTTAACAACGAACAGGTCTTCTAGTTAATATAATAGTCCAACATTCTCTTGAAAGGAATGAGTTCGAAAAGTATCAGCTGAAACATTTGTTTCGGATTTCTCTTTACAACTAAATACTGAAGTCATTTCCAGGCAACGCTCATGCCATTACGATCTTCCCATAGACCTTCTTCAATCTTAGGAGAAAACTAAACCCAACTTAAAGTACCCTCCGCTTCAGAATTTCTCCTTATAAGAACTTTAATCATTTCAACACTTAGCAAGTTCTCTATTACGTCAAATCTTCAATAATAATAATAGTAATAATAATCATTTGAAGGAAGGAATCTTAAATATTTCTGTCTTCATTTTCCTTCCCCTTATTATTTTCTTGATTGCATCTCACAAAACTAAAGCTTTCCTTGTGTAATGCATGTCTCCACAAGTCCAATAGTAAGGGCGCCGCAGCGTACTCGAGTTCATGAATTGATAAATTTGAATGTTAATATCCAGAGTAGTGGGTGACCTCTCTTAATGCAGAAATCAATGAATATAACATAAAAAGTATGTCTCATTCGCAGAACTTTTGACTTCACTTAAATTTTGTGTAAGTCTAGAGAACTTTGCAACTTTGAAATATTTCTTATCGCTTCGTCAAAACTAAGACCCGCTTTGGTTTTTTTATCTTTACTTTGACTCACGAACATAAATTTCTCTCGCTAGAAATTACTCTCAACGATTTAACTACAGAAACCAGTCTGGGAGCTCTGGCTTCCGAATCTACTTTCGGAGTTACATACTACTTCACGTGCACACGACTGCTGAATCGAACAAGATCCTGGCTTTTACTGATCTCTAACAAAGGACTGAGCTTCCTTTAAATAGCGGTTGGCTGGAGCATCCCGCAGAGCTTCCTATTGTCAAGCCAACTCGGGCGTGGACGAAACTATTTCACGCTGTTATTTCTAACCCTTTTTCCTCGTTCTGTTGCCGGTTTAAGAGACTGAAAATTTTAACACACACATAGCCCGCCCAAACTCAAAGAAACCTGCAATAAACCAACTTCAAGAAGAATGTATTGTCCCCACGTATCTATCTATCATGTACATAATCTATTATGCAAACTTATTAGTCATCAATATTTATATTTATCTATGTCAATTGTTTGCGCACATATGTCCACTCTTGAAAACGAGTAGCGTTTTCTAGTAACTTTCAGAAGCAAGAGTACGGCAAATTCTCATTTTTAGGAGTATGAGATAGTTGTACCCTTATGCAGTGTTCCATATATCAGTATGTTCCTTGCGTATGCTTCTGAATTGAATTTTGAAATATCTGTGTCATCCGGAATTGTATTTATGGGCTTTAGGCGTCTTTGCCTCAGATCAGGATAGGAAAATGAAAAAGTGACAAGGAAGCAGGTCAGGGTCAGTTTGAAGGAACCATTTGCCTGTTGGGACTGGAAAAAGCATGTAGAAACGTCAGTAATCGACCCCAGGAACTGAAGGGATCTCTTCCTTCCGAATGCAAGGCCAGAGTTTTACGAAACTGCGGTCACTTTATACATTACAGCTTTGGCATATCTTTATCATTTATGGACAATTTAACACTTCAAAAATTTGCTGGTAATAATTACCAGGCTTGTAGCTCCGAAACAAATTCTTTTCCTGAGTGTCTGTCCGAAATTACAACATTTTCGCGTGGCGTTTCCAGGCAAGTAGTTTCACGCTGTAATGCATAGTGTAAGATCTCAAGTGATTCCGAGTTCTCTGGGTTGTCACTGACAAGGAACCTATTTGAGTGCGAGGTCGCAAGTGCAATGTCTAGTAAACATCATTTGAAAGTGTTGGTATTCACACTTGGAACAGCAAAATATTAGCGGCTAATGACTCACCACATGCCTAGGAGAATGAAAATGAAGATACGGGAGGCGCAAAGAGCTGCCGTTTATGAATGTATACATTACAATTCGCAATATGGACATCATCGGCGTTCACAAAATCTTCAAAACAAACCTTGAACGTGCACTGTGAGCATCAAATGGAAAACGACGTGTCACGTTAACCACAAACGTTCGCGCCAGGAAGATCAAAGGGGAACGCCTGGAGAGTTCTAAAGCGTTCAGGACGATCAGCTAGTTATCCACCCCTATGGAATGCATAGATAATCATATTGGTATAACGTGGTGCCTCGCACAGGGGATCTCTTCCTTTTACCTTACGATCTCTTCATAAAAATGGACTTGAGACTTCACTTGGTTCCACTATCCCATAGCTCGGCCAATCGATTTCCTTTCAATAACCAATAATTTAGCGGATTCTGAACATTTCACCAAAGAACAATTTCGAATTTTAAGCTTCAGAAACTTCTTTGTGATTTGAGTCCTAATTTGCCTGCCCAAATTTACCAAAATGTTAACCGCAAAGATTCTCATTCGAAGAATTACAATGACGTTCCTTCTGCACTCCTTTGGAAGGAAAACCAGTCGAAGGGTTGCGATGCAACAGCTGAGGAACACAGTTACTTGGTCTAATTTGTTTAATACTAACCATCTGCAAGTTACAAATTACAAGATGAGCAGCCGCATTGTGGGCCTGGAGCAAAGACTTGAGGGTAAAGAAAAACGCATAGGTACGGATTTTGCTTAGCGCCACTGATGACTCAAGAGTCATCAAACACAGCTGTACTCAAAGGAGAAAGATGAATAGTCACTTGGCCTGAGCCAAAGTTGCCCAAAGACCTTAACTAAAATTCAAATGAGCAGTCACTATGGAGATGATGGTGGTAGTTACACTGGACACCTGTGAAACCGTAACAGGCCAGGGAACAAAATCATTATGTTATGTGTATAACGGAGATAATTAAAAACTTAAATATAAGACTCCATTTTAAGCAGAAAGCCCAATTTAGCGTTGTTTATAAGTTCAGCATTTGCTTATGTTATGTTTTTGTTTTAGTTTTTTCCTTATGGACGATGCAACTTTGAAATATCATCGTATTGATCTATGGATATTCATCTTTCAACGTTCTACTATGATGGAAACACATGTATTGTGTTAAATACTAATAAGTAACGTTTATATGTTTAATTGCAGCTTAATATGCGTATTCGTGATCTTTATATAAGCACATATGAAACAGTTTTATATGTGTAACTAAGGATAACATAGGTTGCTCAAATGCTGGTGAAGATGGATTTCGAATGTTGTGGAACAATAAAATCAATTTGATTCATTTTAAATGATTGGTAAATCTGCTCATTGTAATTGCTGTTTAAGAAACTCGGAAAAATCGTTAAAGCTAAAATACTTACAGTAAAGAGAATTTTCCTTATTACTCTCATTAGAAAGAGGTGTTTGCTCTAGTATCAATGGTGCAAACTACCCGGAGCCTCCATGTGAACACCTTTCTCGAGGTGCTGTCATGTTAAATATGTGGAATTGATCGTTCAGGGGGCGTTCTTTGCGTAGTGAGAGGTTTTAAGTTTAACTTTGGAACCTACACGGTTCATTAGGGCGGTTTTCCTAAACAAAAGGGAATCTAAAACAGTGGGAATGAAAGTTGTAATGACTATATTTTATCGTGGTCATATTTCCAAGAATGATGCAGAGATCTGCGAATACATACATGTACAATTCAATTCAAGGTAAATTACCGCAAGTTTGTATCGCCTATCATCACCTAGAATAGTCAGATGCATAATGAAAAATACAACCCCCCCTCCCCTTCAATTCATAACTGAAATTGTTGGTATAAGAGAAGATAGATATTCTTGGACAGTCTGTCTCCTTGCATAACTTGATGTTGAAGTTCAGCTTGGCACAACCGAAACTGGCAGTATAACTTGCTGATACTTCGACGACTCTGAGAACAAGAAGAGCTGGAATTTAAGAGTACAAAAGAGATCGAGTATTGGCCGATCATTCTTTATATATGGCTAAATTGTCCTTGTTGCAAGGTTCTTGGAGCTGTGTTTCTCAACTAGGCATTGCGATATATTCTTACTTGGTTGAGGGTAAATTTCTGTTCCCATCATAAGCAGGGGCTGCGATTTGCAACGGGATAAGGAGAGAAGTACTTAATTTTATACCTGTCCCGAGCGCATGTAAGTATTGTTTACATTGATTGTAATCTAGATAAAATAACGCACATTGACTGGTGGAGCTCCTACATGACCAACTACTTGAATGTAACACCAAACTCTGTCAAACTTTTAATACTCATGTATGGAATAGTTTATTTTAATAAATCTTAAACGTGTTATACGTTAGAAACAATATACAAGCATGGAATTATTTGCAAATAACATATCTACGTGAAAACAGTTTTAAAAACTTTAAAATTAAAGATAATTAAAAAAAAATATTTCTGCTCGAAAAGTACTCTCATCCGTCGAACATCAAAATTAATTTTTGGTTAATGTCAAATAACACAGACTTATATGAAGCTCGTTTTAGTATTCCATTACAAATTTAAACTCGTTAAAACTACTTCCCTCTTAAAAACATAAACGCGTTCAAATGCGTATGAGAAAAAAAATATGTATTTATAAATGTAATGCTTTGTAAATAAAATGAAACTTTAAATAATGGAGACAAAGGTAATACTCCATTACTTAGCCAAACCTGTCTTCTTCAATGTACTCACCTCTACTGTGCACACACAGTTCCCAGTTGAAATGGTCTGGATGTCTCGTAGCGATTTCTTCTACGGTCTGGAATCTGCGATCTTTGAACTCAACTTAGAGAGGAGTTAGAAGTTGCCTGTTCCCAAATCACGCGAAGAGACCGGCTGTGGGACAACTGATGTCTGGTGATTTTTCAAAAATCTTTGGATAACGAGTGATAAATGAGAACTTGCATTATTGTGGTGAACTATACAGGACTTCTGTCCCACCTTCGACTTCTTACGCCGCACAATTTCTCGTAATCGTTGCATGACATTGACGTAGAATGCTTCACTCACTGTGGAACACGTGGCACAAACTCCGAATGGATTATCCCTTGCAAATAAAAAAAACTATTATGGTTACTTTAGCATGGGATTTACTCATTCATGCTTTTCTGGGTCGTGGTGAGTATTGTCCGACCCACTGTGTTAATTGTACCTTCGTTTCCACATCGTAATCATAATTCACGACTTAGGAAATATAAATAACAGGCAGGATTCCGTCGGCGCAATAACTTTTCACATATCCTTACATGGTTCTCTTTTTGTTTGGCTGTTGACAGGTATTGCACAAACTTAGCAGCAACACGTCGAATCTGCAGTTTTATTAGCAAAATTGAAAATTGTGTGACCCGAGCCTTTACTGAAGTTTGGTGTTCAATTCAGCAACAACTTTACATACGGTGAGACGACGGTTTGCACGGATGACCTTCCGCACCTTTCCCACGTATTTGATGTCTGTAGATGTGGACAGCCGTCGATTTTGCATCATCCTTCATGGAGGTTTGATTTGAAACGCCTATATCATTCGTAACGTTATGTTCGACTTCAACATTCCTCACCATAAACTTCATGCAACTTGTCTAAGAGCTCTGTGAAAGTTTTGTGTAATTTGACACTGAATTTTACACATACATACTCGCTGATTTTCAGTTTCTTTATACTGGGATAATTTACAATCGCAACGGGCACTCAACAACACATCTCCACTAAGCACGCTATCTTTTCTGCGTTATTGCGATTAGCATTAGGCTTGAAAACTCGGTCAGTCAGTCAACCAACGACGACACCACTAGGCAACTCCACTAGCCAAATAACACTTTAATCGACGGAGATTTCAAGTGACATAGAGTTCCATGTCAGTTCTCTTCTACGTAAGGTAAACGCACCAGTAAGGGACAATGCACCAGTAATAGACACTTGAAGAGAAAAGTTGTAAAATAGATTTTACTAAGGGCTATAATCATTTTACCTACCTAGTCGGATAATAGGTTCTGTCCCAACTTCAAAAGACTATAACAAGTAAATTACGCGGAGGAAAATGAAAATGTTTTGCGAAATAAAACAACGATAAGTGACAATCAATTGGGAACAACATTTATTCAAAATGGTTTTCTCTTGCCTGGACACAGGCTCGTAAACGACGCGCCCAATCATCAATGGCAGCACGCACCACATTCATGTCTATGTTAGCCATTGCTTTCACTATAGCAGTTTTCAAGCTGTCCAAAGTTATGTGAGGTTGAGAACACACCTTCTCCTCCAAATAGGATCTTGTAGTCAAGAGGATTTAAGTTTGGACTGGACGACGGCCATTCTTCGGTGATGATGAACGCAATGTTGTTGCGACGAAACCACTCCTGAGTCGATTTCTTGTGAGCTGGTGCTGAGTCCTGTTGGAACACACAAGGCTTATTTTTGAACAGAGTGTTGCCAAGAGGTTTCACCACCTTCTCGAGAATGTCCTCCTGGTACACTTTGGAACCTGTTTTTACACCTTTTTGGCAAAAATGGACTTCAGTGGAGCCCCAGTACGACACACTCAGCCAAACAATCACTGATGCTAGGTTATGACCTCGCTAGACTCGGGGAACTTGTTCACATGCTGCAGCACTGATTGTAGCATACACTCTATCATTCTGGTGGTTGAGGTGTTCTTCAACAGGGAAAATTTTCTCATCTGTAAACAAGATGTGTCGATGCTTTTATCCGCGTACTGCTGCAGGAGCAACTTTGATCTGTCACGTCGCATTCTCATCAAGCGCTGATTTAACCGATGGTCTGTAGGCATGCAGTTCTAGTCTTCATTGATCACTTTTTTCATTGATGATCGGGATATATTCATTTGTAGGGCCATGAGTTTCTGCTTACGGATCGGATTTCGGGCGATTCGTGCCTTAACGACAGCTGGTGTCCTAACCGAGCGAGGTCTACCAGTGCGAGGCTTATCCTCGATAGACGATGTTTCATTATATCGCTGTATGGTGTGATAAACAATTTTTTGTGTAATGTTCAGTTTCCGCAGTAACTTAAAGATAGTTGTCGGAGGGTGTCCGCACTTGTGTAAGGCCAGAACTGCGATACGATCCTCTTTCTTTCCCCATTCCATCTTCACTCTGCAAGAAACAAAGGAGAACAATGGTGTTGTAAGTTCAACCAACATTATCGTTTACATCAATGCTAGGCTATTTTCATACATCATTCTTAACTACTGTGGGGGATGGAATAGAGTAGAAGAGATTATTTATCTTATCTCTCTCCTTTTTATGTGTAAATTAATTAGTTTGTTGTAGATTGAAGAACTTATGTAAATCAGAGGTAGAGCAATATAGTAGATTCTTTCGTGGTAGAGCTTTTGGTAGGTCTTCTGACATTCCTAAAAAAATAATATAACCAAAGCATCCTTCCTGAAAAGTAAAATCCATATATTTTACAGCTGGCCATCTCGGGCTCCTGATCTCAATCCTTGAAGTTTCCTAAAGAAAAGACTTATTAGTCTAAGTGTGAGGATACCTTTATATTTCCAATTGTGAATGGATTTCGTGAAACGATTTCTTTTCAATAAATTTATTTAACAAATAACAATAAAAACAATAACAATTAAATAAGGAATACAGTAACAAGTTACCTTGAGGGTTTTGGAATTGTGTTGACTTTGAAACTTTCACAAATATAAAATAGGGCGACTTCGTGAGGCGAAGCTATCAATCCATTTCACAAACATAAATGAAAATGAACTTCGTGAGGCGAAGCTATCAATCCGTTTTACAATTATACATTAAACCGAACTTCGTGAGGCGAAGCTCTCAATTCATATAATGGAGTTGTAAAAGGGGAAGTTACATTAGTGAACTTTTCTTGCTTTACATATGAATACAAATGATTCATATTTCTAATTAATGGACAATATCCAATTTGGAGAATACTCTCTCTCAAGCTATAACTTAAATTACTAACACAGAATAGGGATCGATCGGATACATTTGACAGAGAGAGAGTGAGAGAAGCATAATAAAATAAGAGTAATCAAATCATTTCCCATAGAAAAAAAAGTCATTCTAGGATTCAGTAATCTCATAGCAAGAAGTTCCATTGTCACTTTTCTTGTAAGCAGGCCGTTATATCCCATATGACCTGTGACAAAACTACTTTGCTGTGCAGTTATTTCGTACCAGAACTTCACTCTAATTCCTTCCCGTATCGTTAATACATTTACTATAACTACTTCTAATATTTTCTTCTCAAAAATAGACAATGTCAAACTAGTATTAATTCTTAATGCAAAGTGCTGTGGAAACACAATTGCTGAAGAGATTCTGAATTAATTTAAAGCAAACAAATACTAATACTCCATATCAATCTCGGTATGGGGGATTATAGAAAAACATTATTCTAAATTTTCTAAGTCTACAAATTATTGAAATAGATCTGACCTTACTGCGGTCAGCTGCGGTGTTCGATGTTTGTCTTCTATTCACTCACTGACATAACAAGACAAAATTGAATAGCCTTTTTAAGCACTTTCTGATTGACGTAGTTTCTTCTGGAAATTTCGACGTGACGTTAATTATTGCGTTATATCAGAGAATTAGTGATTGCACGTGTTGTTTATTTCATGCCAAATTACGTCTTTTAATTTTTAGGGAAAACAAGGAATCTTGCGGTTAGAAATTAAGGATAGAAGAGTCCATCTTTCCTGTTGATCAATTCTGAAATGATATAATTCCGAAGCCAACTACACTTTCATGGTTTCCACAATTCTGTTGTTACAACAACAATATATAGTCACTTCCTTTACTACTTGCTAAAATAGCTTTGCAATCAATACCACAAAATCCTGTTGAGTGGCATGATTTCATCATATCTGCGATTCATTCTCAAGACAGAATTAACATTCATATCCGCTGTCTTACATCCTTTCTTACAACACGGTTTATGAACCATAGACCGTCACCATTCCATAATAAGGAAAATAAGTTGGGATTTTGAATAAGTTAGGAAAGGGAAAATATAGAAGGAATAAATTGAATATTCTGAAACATTATTTAATTTACCTGCCACACTACTGGAATTTTTCGTACAAGTTTGGGACAGAACTTATGACCCGACTAGGTATATGGGAAAAATTAATATAGTATGTTCTGATGCCGCTGAATATTATTCGCTCGTCATTGGTTTCATCTGATATCTCTCACATGATGTTGAAGTTAGGCCCATGGTTGCACCAACTCTTCCATACATTCTGTACCGTACGAGTAAACCATAAAAGGAGAAATAAATGGATCACAAATGACATTAGAAGATCATGCCAAGAAATGAAAACCATTAATTTAATAAGTAAACAAACTACTGACATAAAATTTATTGAGTATTTTAAAAATTACAAGAAGATTTATAGAAAAGTCATAAAGCAAGGAAAAAGTTCCTATTATAACAACCAGGTCAATAAAGCAGATAATAAACAAAACTGGCATGGAACTTGATAAAACAGGAAACCAATATGAACAATACAGCTTCAGGCAATATAGAACTTAAATTGAAAATAATCAGATCTGCAAAGACCCACATACAATTGCAGAGATATTCAACTCTTTCTTCAACAATGTTGTAGATAAACTCCTTAATGCAAGGCCAAATGCTGCAAAGTTTTTAGACGAGCCCTATCCAATACTGCATGTATCAAATTCCTTCTTTCTTACACCCACAAATCCGTATGAAATAATTGCTATCGTAAAGAAATTTAAAAACCGTAGTTCTGCAAGGCCTGATGAAATACCTGAGCTTATAATAAAGAGATGTATATATGCTATTACTACGCCTCTGTCTGATTTAATTAATGCATCATTTAATCATGGGCAATTTCCAGAAAATTTAAAGTGGTCAGTAATTAGACCACTACCTAAAATGGGATAAACGTAATTGTGAAAATTATCGACCCATATCACTCTCATCTAAATTTTCCAAAATTATCGAAAATATTATGAAAAGCAGACTATTATCTCATCTGGAACAAAACAAAATTATAATTATTTTTAACTCACAACATGGAATCCTAAAAATTAGATCTACTAATACTGCTATCTTAAATTACATACAAGAAATAGTATCTGCAATTGTCAATAAATCATATCCGTTTTCAATTTGTTGTGATTTAAGCAAAGCCTTCGATTTTGTTAATCATTCACTACTTTTATCGAAATTGTCTTCCTATGAGATACGGGGAACTACTAATGAATGGTTTTCATCATATTCAAAAAATCGACATCAGTATGTTGAACTCACATACACGGATGAAAACATGCATAAACAAAAATTATCATCCAAACCTTCCCTTGTCAATTTAGGTGTTCCTCAAGGATCGATTCTGGGTCCGTTACTTTTCCTCCTATACATAAATGATCTTTCATCACATATTGACCAAGGGACTATGGTCTTGTACGCTGATGATACCAGTATCTTAATTAAAGGCAGTAATGCTTCAGAACTGCAAGATAACATCAATGCTGCTTCCAATAAACTTAAAAAATGGTTATATCATAATAATTTAATCTTAAATGCCGATTTAACTAATTGTCTTTTTTTCTTTCCTTCGTATGCTGCTGTCCCAGCTTATCCTAAATAAGTAACACCACCACATAATGTGTCACAAGTACTAAGTTTTTAGGGCTATATATTGACGACAAACTAAATTGGAAAACTCATATAGCAAATCTATGTCGTACACTATCATCTAATATCTTCATAATAAGATCTATCTCAACTGTTCTAAATAAAAAGACATTGATATCCTTATATTATGGTACATTTTATTCGAGGGCAAAATATCGTATTTTCTTTTGGGGATCCTCAAATGAGCTATTGACAGTTTTTAGACTACAAAAAAAAGTTATTCGAATCATTTACGTGCGAGCTGCAGAAAAATTTTCAAGCAATTAAACTTGCTAACAGTTCCATGTTTGTACGCATACATATACGAGGTGTTAAAGCAGATAACAAGTAACCTTGATGGCAACACTACACACTCTGATATACATAGACACGACACAAGAAATTGGACTGTTGCCCTTTACATTGTTTATGCTGAGATACAACTTTTTCTGTGGTGTGTTCAAGCCTTTTGAAGTTCATAGGACCACATAGGAGATTCAAGTCTCCATATATGTTCAGTATCGTTTTTTGTTTCCAGTTATTTTTGCAGAGGGCTAGTTTGTCCTTACATGGTAGTTTTACAATGTACTAGGCTTTAACAATATTTTTGCTCAGTATTATATTGTACCTTTCTAGGTAGCTAGTTACAGATTAAGGTGCTTCATGATCCTGCTTGTAGTGAACTAGGAGCTTTTGTATTTCTTTTTGTTTGAGTTAAGTCTGTGTTACTTACATTTTGTTACTATCGTATTTATTAATAAATGTTTTTAAATTTTGTATAAAATATTTCACAGTGGTAGTTTCCGGTTTCCAAGACTATTTTGGTCTTAAAAGGACTTGCGGTCAGCTAGTATTTTATCAATTCTTTGTAACACAGAGAAGTTTATTAATTTTTGTTATTAGGGGCTGGCCGGTATATCAACCAAGCTCAGTTTTAAACCTAAGATTTTATCTTTGTATTTCCCTTGCACTACATAGTGCTTCAGCAAGGTGTTCATTCTGTATAAGCTTGATCAGCAATTCTTGAATTGTTTCCAGTCCCCTCTCACTCTGTAGTTGAACCAAAAGAGTGCTAATTAACCCCTGCTTGCTAGCTGGGGGCGATATGTTTGGAGGTCTCCTCCATTGCTTCTTTTCCCACGGAAACTTTCCTAAACGGGAGACCAAACAAACAAGAGGAAAATAGAAACAGATGTAACGAACAAAATAAACTGCCAGTTAAGCAGCGAAGAGCCGCGTCAGAACTTGGCTGGATGGCCACTAAAACAAACTAAGTTGTCTTCACTCCATGAAGACAACTTAGAATAATAAAATAATAACCACAGCCATCACCAGACGGCTGAAACTGTAATCCACAAAAACCGGAATAGCATAAAAAAAAGGAATATTAGGTACCTAATGAAAAATGAAAACCTCAGACTCTGACAAGAGTTCATACACACGTATGAGCACAAAAAATAAGGGACAAAATAACAAAGGAAACCGAGAATACCGGCAAACCGCTAGAGCAAAACCAGAATGATAGAATGCTGATAAACTCATATAACTACAAAAGGAAAAACAGGAAAACTCCTTTATTACATGTACAAAGAAAGAGAGAATCCAGCAGGCTGGTGTGAACAAGAATGATCGGGCTCCGGGTCTTACATTACAATGAAATAAACGATAAATATTAAATTATCGTAAAAGTTTCTATTGATAAAATGACATCAAGGAATATGTTATACATGAAAGAAACATAAGACTTCAAATATCGAATGGCTATTATTTCTAAAATTTACGAAAAGTGTTTAAAAAAATTCATTTTTGTGTGAATTTTAAGGCGTGTGCGCGATCGGAAGATGTCTGATTTTACTTTTTTTATTCCTTTCTTGTCAGTACCAGTTTCAACTTTTCCGCAATATAGCACGTCTAAACTATTACGGGAGTTACTTTTAAAAAAATTTTAAAATGTATAATTTTTCGGAATATTAAGACGCTATGCGCGATCGGAATATGTTATCAGATTTTAAAAATCTTTTATAATCTTCCTTCTCAATGTCAATAGCCACTTTTCCACGCTATAGGGACTCAAAAATAAGTATTTGAATGTTAAACAGGAATGGAGACGGAATAAAAATCAATGGCGAATAGTTTCATCGCCTACGATTTGCTGATGATATAATCTTATTTGCTTCAAATGCAGAAGAACTACAAGCTAGAATGGAAGAGCTGTGTAACGAGAGTTCGAAAATAGGACCTAAAATGAATTTAATCAAAACAAAAGTAATGTACACTCGGTCAATTATAATCTGAGCGCACTCTTTAGCAGCTCTTAGAAAGTTTCAGTTCAGAAATTGAACTATGTGGCAACCTTGCAACAACATGAGTGACCACTGCGCGGGTTTTAATACAGTGAGTGTATTAGTGCAGTTTTTAAGTACTAATCTTTGTGAAGAAAATATTGTTTGTATATCTAGTCGTGATGTAGTGAAAAATATGTGAATAAAAGTAATTAGAACTAATCTCTTGTTTTTATTGTTCATAAAATAAATTATAATACAGCGATGTTGTTATGTCTGTAATCATTAGCGATGAAGTTTTCCTTATTCCCATTTGGGATGTTAAATACAGTTTTTGAAACTTTTAACAAATTATACAACATGGTTTTCATATGCATAGAATCTAACAAAATAGTAATAAATAGAAAATTAGCTCATAAATGCACGAACATTGTAACTGAAACAAAAATCAGTATTATATAACTTTTACTTTGCATTTATTTCAGTAAGAGTTGAGCTTGAATCCTGTCTATCTTATGTCTTCGTGGCCATGCGCGCTGCGTCGCGTTTTTTCCCCCCCTTTTCGTCCATAAAGCTGACGATGCGAGTTCCAATCCCGAAGCTTGTTCTTCTTTTCTCACAAAGCTCCGTCATCTATGTTCGTATTGCATGGACGTATTAGTTTGATTCCTGTCAAATCCAAAGAAATCTGACAACGATTACCATTCCTTAAGGGTTAACCATTTCAAGGTTTAGTCTAATAATTACATCGAAAGTTTTAATAGTCATATCAAAATGTTTAGAAAGGAACAATTTAATCGAGGTCATATTCGCTGACGTCAAACTTGAGGTCAGTGACTATCAGCTTTACTGTAATCACTTGCATGAATTCTTAAAATGCAGAAGGCTAACCAAATGAAAAGCGTCTGCCAGTTTTAAACACCAAATTAGGAACTGCTGGATAAATCGAGATCACTGAACCCAAATTTGAAGCCAGTTTCTCTGTACCTATTTTCGTTTAGGCGCTAGCCTCCATACAGATGGAGGAGTCAAAATTAAGGGGTTCAATATTTTAAGGTAGCTAACAGACAAAACATACCAGGTGGACAGGAGAAATTAACGAAGCTTTCTTGTTCTTGCTCAATCTAAATCCACATTTTTCTCACCTAACGAATATCACAGGTTTCTTGATTTTGGTAAATTATACTATTTTAGAATTGTATTTCTGTAAACTTATATCAGACCGCATTGCATGGACAAAGAATCAATTTCTGAGTAGTATAATAACTTGGAGGAATAAGATAGAAGGAGACGCCCAAGCGTACCCCTACTTCGAAAATAAATTGAAGCCGAAAATGGCCGCCGCCCCGGCTGTATGTATCGCGGTCCGCCATATTGCGTATGGAAGAAAATTGAAGTATTGCATTCACAGACATGCAAATAACCAGATCACTCTTGGTGCTTTTATGAGAGTTTAAAAATGGTATTGAGTTGTGCCGCTTTCGGATGTATCAACAGATACAATAAAAAAGGTCTCAATGTCACATTTCACAGGTGAGTGTTAGAGAAAACTTCTGTCGAAATATAAAATGTTGATGTAAATTGATGGCATGGAGACAATTAAAACTGCTTTTCTATGCTTTTCATTATGTCGTCAATATGTTAATTCGAGAATTTAAAGAGAAGGATTGCTGTTCTATTTTTCTCATAGGTTTTAAAGAAAACTGACTAAAGGAAATGTCAGTAGTATTCATTATATTTCATGCACTTTGGGGAATTGTTTTTCGTTACGCAGCGTTCGATGTTCACTGGAAGTTTTGTTTACTCTTTATGTTGATCTATACAATATTTTATAAGCACTGACAAATTATCTGTGTATGTATGTTTGTATTCTTTAACCATAATACCAAACCTTCAGGTGTAAATTAAATGTGATTACAATTCAATCATGTGATTTATAGGGTGACCGTATCAATGTTTGACCAAATAAGGAAAATTTCAACTCGAAGCAAGAACTGACGTTTATATAATAGAAAAAATATACGAAACAAACCCTAAGACCATGCAGAATAAATCAAAGAAAAAGTAGCTCACATTTATTTCATTTAACACAACAGACAAATATATTGCTGAAGGTGTAGTTGCACCAGTAGTTGACCAGTTGTAGTAGCCAATTGCGAACTACGATTGTTGCAGTGTAGATCATTGATTCTATTTACTGTAGGATTGATTCAAGGAACAACGAAGGAATGCAATAATTAATTATTTCACTGTACCTTCTACTTGATATGCACGGATATCTTCTGTCCTCTTATTGTGCGCTCTGCTCTCTTCCAGATGCCCTTTACATTTTTTATTTGATTTTGGAGTACTGTATTTCCTGATTGCACAGCATTTGGAGACTACACTATTAAACCTTATGGAAGTATAAAACGCACTGTGTTTACTACTATATCCAATAGAAACTATTATTATTGTTTGTCTCCCTTAGTCAACCACTGGCGACTGGTTTATTACTGGTACGGTCACCATGTAGCTTCGCATGTCATAGACCAGGTGAATGAGAGAATAAATTGTAACAAAACTTTTCGAAATGAACACTTTACGCTTTCTGAATCTTAGAAGCACTGTTATAAACATATGTATCTTTTATGTTAGTATGTTTACATGATTCAAGGGGTAAATTGTAATTTATGGTAGTCAAGAAATTTAAAAATTATAGCTATGGAGCTATTTAGATTCACTTGCGGAGGGGCAGACACACGGAGTCTGTTGAACGTCTAATTATAAATATAAAGTGACTAACCTGTTTTCGCTAGTTCGACATTATGTCTAAAATAATTTGTATGCTTTTGATACTTGAAATATCTTCTAGCATGACAAAAGCTAATTTCATTTGTGCAAGTGATCAATCAACGATACTGCAAAATTTAGTAAACTGCTCATATGGAAATCTTGAACAGGGTCCAATTTTGAACTCGTGATTACCTATGTCATAGATTCCTTGCATCGATTTCATTGCATTGATCACAATGTACTTATCCATGCACTGTGAAGGTCATTGCGAGCGGCCATTAAGGATTACTCGGCGCACATATTTAAGAGGCTATCCCTTCTCGCACGTCTCGATAAAGTCGATATCGCACGGGAGGAAATTCATGCATAGATACAAAATAGTGCTGAGTAAGCGAAGGTGGGTTAATTAAAGCCAGATTATGTCTCATGGATTGCATCTTGCTATTGCCTTATCAGACACATTCTAATTCCCGCCCTTCTGCTACCGTAGAGTTCCCTCTTCACTGGTCTTTCTGCTTTATTCTCCATTAATTCGAGACGGCAATGCTTAAATTTTTCAATATTAACGAATTCCAAAAATTTTACCTATTATTTTACCCCTCTACGGAATTTAATCTGGAATTAATAACTAATTTATCTAAGTTACAGTGTAGGCATTTCTTTCTGGTTTAGAATTTTTTAATGATATATATACAAGTTAAACCTACGAATAGTGAGGATAGTGCAAGTAATAAATGAAGGAAAATTTAAAAGAACTGGGAAGACCGCTGGACAAGGTGAATTAAGGGTGAATTGTCATTACCTTCCTCTGGATCAGAAGTGAAGAAAAAAGAGGAACATCCACGCCCTGAACGGATTTTGAACTCATAAAGCTGTGTCGGCCGCGTTCGCAGAAGAATTCCTTAATGAGCACATCTACCTATGTGGCCAGGGGTCTTACGCATTTAACGGCTACATATGTCAATATTTTTCATTGTGCAGTGTTTATTCTGCTAGATTTTTTCATTCAACCGCACCTGGAGCTAATTAAAATGTTGCATAAAAAATAAATGTATCATAACATATGATATAGATTTCATATAAATATTATCTGTATGGTGTACATAAAACAATAGGGAATTCGTGGTTTTCTTCCATACGCAAGATGGCGGATGGCCGCACTGGACGATTGACGGGCGGCCATTTTCAGCTTCAAAATTTGGCAGCTTGGGCGTCTCCTTCTATCTAATTCCTCCATGTATAATAATGGTTCTAAAGTACGAGCTGCATTCCCCATACTGTCTAAGGTAAGTTGGAGTTTTACAAATGAGATTGGTGTATATTATTCCCCCAAATGCATCTAATCAAGTGAATAATATTTTACGATTTTGAAAGAAAATTATATTGACGTAGGTCAGGGTTTCTCAACGTGGAGGTCGCGACCCCCAGAGGGGTCATGAGTTGTGTGTAAGGGGGTCGCAAGAGAAGGTGAAAAAATTAATTTAGCTAGGGTTTGTAGGTTAAAAACTAATAAATTTCGAAGACGATATTTTATTTTGCTTATTGTTTTTATAATTAGGGTCTACTAAAATAGTGTAATTTGTTGAGTAGTTTTGAATAATGTAATTAGGATGTTTATTACCAAATACAGTAGATCAACAGTCATGTTTTGAAATGCCATGTTTTTAGTTGCAGGATGAAAAAGGTTGAGAAACGCTGGCGTAGATGGAATGCGAACCTATGATTCTCAGTGTGGAAAGTGCACATAGCTAATCAAGCTAATAACCACGCCAGCAATCTGTTATCCAACGATCAAACACATCAGCTTATTCTTATTGCTTGTTTACTTACACACTCATTTCGCTTACTTGTGTTTTCCCCCTTTTTCTGAATGTGATTGTATTCAGATATTGTATCTATGAGGATGAGGTCTCTCCCGGAGGGAGGAGTTGGTCTACTGCTCCAACGCTGACCAGACATGTTGGGAGAGGAGAGCCGAAGGTCACAACTGTGATCGCCACTGTCTTTTATTCATAACAGCTCCCCAAATGTATCCTATTACGATTGATTCAAACATTTGTTGAAATTAACACACACACACACACACACACACACATATATGGAACCATTTAATGTATGATTTGAATGTATCAGTGTTATTGTTATTATTAGATCTTTAACACCAAACAAATTAGCTGTCAAAAGGTTCATAAAGTATTTAAGAAGTAATTCCAATATTTTGCAACTGTATAATGGGTTGCATAATATTAAGAGGTTTCACGAGATCCCCAATAGATGTCGCCACAGTGTTATGGCTGATTTGGAATGTAAAACATGCTGGTTTGTTTTTATCGGTGTGAATTAAAGCTTGAAATAAGAGCACAGCAATGTTATATATAAACTTTATGTTATTAGAAATCATTGTGTAAGAATTACCAGAACTTATTTGATTCGTAAACTAATTCGTTGCAAATGCTTATTGTAATTTTGAATGTATATACAGTTATGTGATGGTTACTTGTACATAACCAAACCTAGCTTAACTTTTGATGGTTAACGTGCTACTGATTACCCAGTGTTGAACACGCACAGGCGAGAAAGGCATGTACTCCAAAATTGAGATTGAGGCAATTTTCATTGTCGGAGGGTGAAGTTAGCGGGAGACAGCAGTCATTGCACGAAGACTGATCATCTCATCAACCATTTTGATTCTCGTTTTCCCCTCTTTTTCCTTTTTATTTTCACGGGCTTCGACCCTAGGACGGACTGATAATATGGCGGACGGCTTTCACACAGGATTTCCGGCTCAGGTTAAAACTCCATCATTTAGTGACTTTCGAACCATACATCGATCCAGACATTCCAGAAAAGACACAGGTATTGAATCTCGAACTCGGTCTCGCACTCCAGTAGGTAATAATGACAACAAAGCACCTGATTCACCTCCAAATAAAAAACATGTTCAGCGTGACAACGATCCTCTGATGGTAGGCATATTGACAACACTAATTCATCACCTTCTGTACCAATGCACTCTTTTCTAAGTAATTTTGACTAAATTTCAAAACCCTAAATTGCTTATAAATCAGTTTCTATGTACCTAGACAATCAATCTCACATCTTATTCCTACCCGCAATGGTGTCATAGTCAAGTCTTCTGATCCTAATCTAGCATAAACTATACGTAATAAGCACAGCCTTGAGATTTTTGGAACATCCGCTAATCTGACCTCTGCACGATCTAAACAGCCACCACCACCGCGAAAACCACCATTATTGTCAGTAGTTATCTGTGGTGTTGATCCCTCCTGGACAGACGAAGAAATAGCTGATGAGCTTAGACAAGAAGAGTACGAATTTACAAAAATCATTCGCATCAAATGCCAGTCAGGTCCTACTTACCTCGTTCGTGTTCTTACTCAATCTCAAGAAACCATCAACGACCTACATACTTGGAGCATACATCTATCACAGAAGACATCGTGTAGAACCATCTCGCACCCAATCACTCATGCCAATCCGATGTGAAAAGTGCCAGAGCTATAATTCTCATCCCACTCATCAGTGTCCTAATCAACCTAAATGTGGCTTCTGCTCCGGTCCTCACCCTACTCGACAGTGTTCAAACATGCAACTCCCACCTAAATGCTCTACCTGCAATGAACCACATCCAACTTACAGCTACCGTTGTAAAGCTCGACCTCCTCCTAAACCAACCAAACCCGACCTAGTAGGGTACTTCTCCGTGTCACTTAACAACCAACAAATCCTGATTTCATCCAAGACAAACATCCCATATTACAACAACCTATCACCGTCGAACAGCTTTTATCCTTTATCACTCTCACATTTCAAAATATTCAACCATCTCAACGATCACACATCCTTCAACAAATCCAAACTGCAGCAAAACAAGTATTCCATGTCACATTTCAAGCTACTATTCTGGTTCTTTTGTTCATTTCGTCACAGCTCCACCTACCAACTCTACGTAACTACTCACCAATCACCAACCCACATTTCGTTATGGATATAGTGATAGTATTTGTTGACATCGATTCACTCTTAACACATAAATTGCTTTTTGAATCACTTCTGCTTGTGGAAAAGGCACAAGCTTTCATCTTAAACGAAACCCATTTCACTATAGGAACTCGATGAAAAATCATGGGCTATAACTTCATCCATCAAACAAGCACCATACCAGCACTGAGAGCAAATGGAGGCGTAGCATTCGGAGATAAACCTTCAATCCCACATCGCACTCACCACTTACCCAATATGCAGCTGCCTGAATATCTCATCTCATCACCATATATTTCAAAAACCTATACGTTACTTTAGTCACAACTATGTCAGACCATACCTTCCCATTCCTCATCAATTATTTCAATACATTTCAGATAACTTCCGAACCGATGTCATCATGGCGGACATCAACATCCACAGTCGTTCGGATAGGCAAAGAGCACGATTCACCACCTACATTACAAATCACACCACAGGCATCCTGCAACAACTTCCTAAACCTACACGTCCCATCTCCCAAACAACTCCTGATATAGTTATTCTTTCACCCAATCTTGTCAACCGCTCAACCATAAACGTCCTGGATACTGTAGGGAGCGACCATGTACCTGTAAAGTTAACCTTACACCGTAATCTTCCCCAACAACCCGCAGGACCACTACCCGATTCGACCTTGCAAACTGGAACCAGTATCGTGATTTCATCATCGATCGCTTAGAACACACCCAAACACCGACGAACGAGGCAGGAATGTATCAAGCTGTAGAAGACATCAAAAAAGACTCTTCAGGCCGCATCAAGCAAATTTATTCCAGTAACCAGAACGTCATCTCATCGACCAAAACTACCGCCGCAATACCTAACTCTCATTCAACGGCCCCGTCAACATTACAGAGACTACATACGTACCAGAAATCCGATATCATTACAACAGCATCGATAGCTTCAAAGAACCGTTTATAACTATCTGGCTGCTTACAAACTCCGTCAGTGGATCAAAACATGCAACAATTTAAGGGATACTGATCATCCAACATAATTGTGGAAGAGGTTTAATTTGTTGACTGGTCCACGGACGAACACTACTTACCCACTTTTGGAACTCGGTCAACCACTACAGTCTGACAACGAAAAAGCCAACACATTTGCAACGTATTTACAGGAGATCTTCACGCCACCATACATGCACATGGAGAGAAATCACCCTGACAATCGACTGAATCTAGCATCGCAATTACTTCAGCCTAGCATCGAACATCACATAAATAAAACGCAGTCTCTCACCGAACAAATCACCGTACAAGAAGTCATCACCACTACAACACGGAGGGAAAATACAGCTCCAGGAATGGATGGAATAACATATCGACATATTAAATAGGGACCATATCAACTACTTCTACTTATAACAGCTATATATAATTTCATCCTTCGCACCGGTTTTATACCAGTAGAATGGAAAACTTGCAAAACATTGATATTCCTCAAACCCAACAAACCACCCGAATCCGTCTCCTCATATCGTCCCATCCAATTAACCCCTACCCTAGGCAAAATACTTGAACGCATCCTTGTTAAAAGACTACACATTCACCTCCATGACAACCATCTTCTTCCCGACCACAAGCAGGCTTTAGACCCAGCTACAGAATCCAGGATCAACTATTACGACTCACCAATCACTTCAATACCTGTAAACCCTCCACCCTTGTGCTCTTTGACCTAGAAAAAGCTTTAGATAAAGTATGGCATCACGGACTACTTCATAAATTACATCATCACCCCCCTCTCCCACACCTCCGATATATTTACAATTTTCTTACTGGTCGACTTGCTTACGTCAATATCAATGATACTTATTCCTTTCCCATCTTTCTTCATACTGGTGTTCCACAAAGTTCAGCTTTGTCACCTCTACTTTACATCCTATTCTGCACAGATTTCCCTCCTTTACTACCTAACATTCACCTTTATCAGTATGCCGATGACACAGCATTTTTAGCAACCGCCCAAACTATCCAGCAGATCAACAGAACCATGCAGACTGCAATTGATGCTTTCAGTAACTGGTGCTCTAAATGGCAATTGAAAATAAACGCCGCCAAAACTCAAGCAATAGTCTTCCTGCCTCCGAAACAAAGATCACGAGTTCAACGCAACCCATCCTGCCTTCAACTTCATGTTCAGAACACTCCAATCTGACCATCTCATACTGTTAAGTATTTAGGACTAACATACGACTATCATCTTACCTGGACACCGCACCTAAAGTACATGACCACGAAAGCCTACAACCGTCTTAACCTGCGGATTGGCACCAAAAACCATTCTAAACACGTATAAAGCTTTCCTCCGCCCAGTGTTAACATACGAACACACAGCATGGCTACCCGCACCTCTATCTTTTTACAGAAAACTAAAAATTCTTGAACGTCACGCTTTTCGAATCGCGTACAGAATTAAACTCCCTAGCCCCACCGCCGACATCTATCCAAGAATTGAGTTTCCAGTTTCCACATATTCTCTTTCATCTAGAAACACTTCGCACCCGCTACATCACCAACCGTTACGAAACTTATCATCCACTCCTCTTAGATACTTTGCATCAAGACGCTAAGTACGACACTCATCAGCAAACCCTGCTCGATAATCCACTTTCCATTTTAATCAGCATATACCTCCATACTCTCAACCTCAACCATCCTGAGGTACCCCACCTTACCGCTTTCTCCCACCCCAATCCACCAGATCACATTATACCATCAATTGCACAGTAAACCAACAGGAACGTACAGGGCTCACCACGTCTCTCATTAGTCCTCGAATCGCCCCGACAGAAGATAACACGCATTTGTCTTAACTAACTTCCTTAACGTTTTTGTGACGTGTACGCACTTCCCCATTTCATTTCATGATCCTGTATAACCTACCCGTACATATGATTACGATGTAAAATCGTAATGTTCCGCTGTAATTTATGAATAAAAATAAAGAATTTTCAAGGTCCGTTACCATCTCGAAGACTAACTCCAACAATCCAACCTAGATATTCCAATTATATCTCTTCCCAATAAAAGGGCGTAACCCTTTAAATGGGTAATAGTCACGACCTCACTGTGGCTAATTTAAAAAAAAATACTTGTAAGAGAATGTATTATATAGGATATGTTAATGTCCTTTCTCTAAATATATACCTACCTTTTGAAATATAAAGTTTTCTTTTCTTGGAGTTGAACTTATCAATCGTTCCAGGTAGCTGAAAAGCTCCGGAGTGATTGATAATTATATCACAGCTCTACAGATATCCTACGAAAGCCATTTTGTAGCCCACACTAGAATAGACTTGGGGCACGGATGGTTATATGTATAAGTTACCTGATTCGTACTCAAAGTTACGGCAAAGGACCCAAAACTGCACGCCCTGAAAGATTCAACCAACAAATTATATGAGAGAGCCGCGCAGCAGCAACAGAAGTCTATATCAGGAAAGCGAACTTCGAAGATATACTTTTATAATTAAGAATATTGTTCTACAGATATTATATACTATAGTGACGGGTTTTCTATTTGTTACTATTTTCTGAATAGTTTTCTCTAAAGTCTTTCCCCGGACGTACCAATCATGAGGAGAGTAATCAAATGATTTTACTATTGTTCCACCCAGACATCGCTTTTGTGCATTCATCCTCGTCCAGCCCCTAACCTCGTGCACAGGTCGATGTTCAGGGCGGCCTTAGACCAAAGTAGAAACTTTGAAATAGTAAAACAAAACTTCCAAACACTTTAGCGCAATATCAGCTTCAGTCTTCTGATCGGCTCTATACATGAAGCGCGCTTACGATTTTTGGACCTGATTACTGTATTACTCTCAACTCACTATTATACTTTAATCAAATAACGACCTTATATCCCGCCTCATATTTTTATGCAAACCACATTAATACCTTCCTTTATTAATAATCTACCTCTGATTTGCATATACGATCAGGGAGCTACTTCAATACAACACAAACGCACCAAATGATAATGGATATATATTTTGAACTAATATTACAGAACAGTCTTCTTGACGGCTACGACGTGGAGATGTAAGGTACTGGGTATCATACGGCAAATGATTAGATTCAACTTTCCCCCACATGATCTATTAATTAACAACGCAACATCGGGGCTTGACAACGTATAAATTTCCTCTAAACGATTTCAGATTTGATCCTATGACCATACGAGACAGGTGTACGAGTCTAGAGCGTAGCTACTGAAACAAATTTTAACCATCAACCGAAATCCTGCTTTCTAGTATACTTGCAAATTCTTTAGTGAAGAATCTCATAATAACTTCGTCATTTCATCAGACATAGCAGTTACTTTTCTGCCTTCATCTCGTCCAGCCCCTAACCTCGCTCCTAGGTCGATGTCCAGGGCGGCCTTAGATGAGAGTAGAAAACTTGAAGTGACGAGCGGCATCGTAAATCAACATTACAAGCTCGATTCTGAATTTAATTTTGTTAAGCTCAAAACTTGCTCTCCCTTAATGACAGTACTAAACAACGCAGACTTCTGGTTTCGAATTACGAGTAAAAGTTCCCACAAACATAGACTTGCTCAAGGATTCTGCAATTTACAACAACTGAATTATTAGCTAATAAATCGGAGCAGGCAACATGATAGCTTGTACGTGGTGCATTCAAGTTATAACACCTCCTATTTTATTTTCCAGGTCTGGTAACTGATAGAAACGTGCTGTTTTTTTAAAAAAAGAAGCACTCGTTGGCAATGCGTGACAGAGATGGCAGCACCGTACGGCACACAGAACTCTAGCAGCGAGAGTGATTGCTTTTTTGGATACTTATGACCGGCTTGTGCAAGGCCAAGATTTTATTGGTTTGTTGTAACACGACGTTCTGCCTTCTTTGAACTGTCGCACCCATGAAAGCACATTAGACACATCAATGACACGATCACCACATGCTGATAAATTACACCACGCAAATGGGGAACATGAATGATTACACGTCGCCATTTTACGAGTATCGTAAGTATCCAAAACAGTCATCACTCTCGCCGCTGCCGCTAGAGTTCTGTGAGCCGTATGGTGCTCCCATCTCTGTCACGCATTGCCAACGAGTGCTCGTGTGTTTAAAAAAAACAGCACGTTTCTATCAGTTACCAGACTTGAAAAAAATAGGAGGTGTTATAACTTGAATGCACCTCATAGTACACGCGACAGGCAGCTCGAAAGACTAAGTCAAATTCTGCATCTCAACGAACAATAGCTTCGACTTACTTGAACCCTACACGTTGTTGTGTGTTCCTCTCAACTTCCTCTCCCGTTCATTGCTGGCGCTACATTGTCTCCAAAAGGCGGGAAACAGCGTCTTTAAATAGCCCTGGCCCCTAACCGACGCGCATCAAAAATACAAAGGAGCTCCGAGCCTCCGAAACCCACAAGCCCAGCACCTTATGAGAAGTTCAGTGAAGATTCCCTCGCTCCTCTCTGCAGCCTTGCACTTTCCTCTCTCTCACTTTCACTTTGAGTCTATTGTCCTTGCTGGCTATTTTCCATCCACTTTTCCTTGTTTGGTTCTGAACTAGAGTTTTTTTTAACTACATAGCAGCCTTCATATACATATATGCAAATGAAATAAAATCGTTACACATGATAATATACAGATATACATACAGATATACATACAGGGTAATTATAATCTTGGCCAAGGAAAAAAAACTATAATTACGTAACATATAGATTAACTTTACACAATATCAACAGTTAGAATGCAAAAGCAGTATGCAAATATTTTATTAGTTCCAGATTAATAATTTATTCTGAAATGACCCAATGCCTTGGTGTCAATAGAATACTCCTATTAATAGATTAGATAGATAGATATTACTTCTATTAATATACCTATTTAAAAGCATCTTTTCAAAATTGACATCTATTTACAAAGTAGTTCTGTAAACATTTCATGTAACTGCCAGAGGAGGTTGAATATGAGGAATAAAAATGTCGTGTGTGTATTGTGTAGTTTGTTTTCGCCTCATAATAATATAACCACAGCACGGGATTTTCGAAACAGCTAATATTTCAATATAGGTTCTGAATCCTACAGTCAATGTCCAAGAAGATGATATAGTCACGGAAAAAAGTATTACAAGAACTTGCATCGTTTTTTTAAATTTAGCTCATAGACCGACACCCATAGTTTGAACCTGTCACTTGCAGTCACGGTTTAGGCTTAGCTGAGTGTCTGGCCCATAAATATAAGGTAAATACACAAAACAAAAACCATCAAATTTTATGTTCCCGAAATACATTTTTGGGTTTCTTTACGCCGAGGGAAATTGTCCCTTAGATATGCGAGGGACTTTCGACCTCACAGCACATATTTGGCCATTATTAAAGTTAAATAACTGACTAAATACTCCCAGAGATTACGCAATAAATATAGGCACTAGACAATAGAAAGGAAGGTATATTCTCACTCTATGCCAGCATTATTCATCCCTGAATATTTTCAGTACATGGAGTACATTTTATGTCAATTGTCGCCTCCGGAAGATTTCAGGATTATTGTTAACTTTCCAATCACATTTTAACTTTGTGCTACTACTATACTTTTTATCCTTGTAACGTTAAAATACAAGATTTTGCAGCGCAACGTGCACCTTTCTCTAATGTTCAAGGTTATTTTTATTCTATCGGAATATCCCCTGTATTTTTTCATGATCTCAAACATTCTAATCCCAGGAAAAGTTCCAGCACATTTCCAGCACCTAGGAATACTCCCGGAATATTAGGAATTAAAATGTAACAATCCTGGAATATCCTTCTTGCAAGGGATTCATTTTAAACACATGCAGAGAATGCGTGTAAGCGAAGGGTATGCTTTTTATATGTTATGTATAATTCACAGTCATATTCAATCCACTACTGGATGAGGCCTCTCCCGGCCGCTGACCAGAAGTGTTGGGAGAGAAGATGCAAAGCTCTCAATTGTGATCGCCACTGTCTTTTATTCACAGCAGCTCCCCAATTGTCCACACGATGCTGGGTCAGCACCGAAACTTTAAACCCCCACTGGGAATCGAACCCGGGCCGCTCGCACTGAAGCCTAGTCGGTAGCGCGCTCGACTTTAGTGCGAGTAGTCCCGGGTTCGATTCCCAGTAGGGGCTCAAAATTTCGGTGCTGACCCAGCATCGTAAGGACAATTTGGGAGCTGCTGTGAATAAAAGACAGTGGGGATCACAGTTGTGAGCTTTGGATTTCCTCTCCCAATATGTCTGGTCAGCGTTGGAGCAGTAGAACAACTTCTTCTTCCGGGAGAGACCGCATCCTGTAGTGGATTGAATATGGCTGTGAATTATATATATATTCTTCTTTATGCGTATTTTAGGAAAATTTAATATTGATACGTCTATGTAACACCGACATGGATGACGAAGGTAGTTAAAAGATTGGCCTCTGTGGGTAGGGTTCGATCCAACTTCGTCAGTTTATGGACAAAAGGAAAGAAAACGAGAATGAACACGACGCTACAACCTCGGCTACGAATCGTGATGGTAAAAGATGCTTCGAGCTAAACTCTTGTTCAAATACAAACAAAGTAAAAATTATATACAGCGACTTTTGTTTAATTTTCATTGTTTCACATATCTATGATCTAATGTTCCATTTAACACTATTTTCGTAGATTTTATACATATGAAAACTATATCCTACAATTTGGTAAAAGTTTTTTTTTTTTAATAAAAAAGGAATTTAACGTCGCAAATGAGAATAAGCAACACTTCATCGCTACTGATTACGAAGGTGCTGATATTGCTGTATTAAATTTATTTTATGATCAATAATAGTGAAAGAATAACTTTCTCCAATATTTTTAACCACAGAGAATGTTTGTCAGTAAAGGCTAGTAGCTTTTCTTAAAATTTATTTATTGCTTTTAGGTATCTTAGGCTCTGACTGGAGAAGTAAAAGTAGCTATAGAAACTGGTGTAACTAGTAAGTAAATCAAGCTTTAAAAACAGGAAAGTGGATACTCATGTTTTGCGACGTTGCCACATAATTTATATCAGAACTTGGTTGTTTTATAGACCAACAAGTGGGTTTATAAAAAAAAATATAATAAATAACAAATAAATAGAATACGGTAAAGAAAATTGTGTCTGTTTTGTAAAGGAACTTATCTGTTGATGAATGGCTTGTTCTTAATACGTTAATTACGGTGGAAAACATTTAATTTTGTAAGTTAGTCTTTTGAAAGA
Organism: Lepisma saccharinum; assembly: GCA_022664845.1. Lineage (NCBI taxonomy): Eukaryota > Metazoa > Arthropoda > Insecta > Zygentoma > Lepismatidae > Lepisma > Lepisma saccharinum. The sequence goes on from JAGDQP010001952.1 coordinate 35,470, forward strand.
GACCGCTCATTTTATCATTGACTGAATGTACAATCAACATGCTGAAACAAAGGAAATAAAGATTAACGGAGAGACAATAGGCATAGTTGATGAGTATGTTTACCTAGGACAGTTCAAATCATCGAGTGCCAAATTGACGGATGAAATAAATAGAAGATGTAAAATGGCGTGGAGTTCATTTGGAAGACTATACTATATTTGCAAAAGCAAACTACGAATGCGTCTGAAGCGTAAAGTTTATAATCAATGTGTGTTACCTGGGATGATGTACGGCTGTGAAGCTTGGGCATTGAATGCGCAAACGACTCAAAGATTGTCACACAAAAAGCAATGGAGAGATGAATGCTAGGAATAACTAGGCGGGACAGGAGACAAATTAATGGATTCGCGCACAAAGGCAGAATATATAATCAAGACTGCGATGATGATGAAGCGGAGATGAGCCGATCACATAGCTAGACGAACAGGTGGAAGATGGGTGACGATTGTACTATATTGGAGTCTCAGAGAAAAGAAACGACCGAGACGACGTCCAAATGCAAGATTGGTAGATGAAATCAAGCGTTTTTCAGGAGCTAGATGGGTGAGGATAGCAGCAGACCGAGGTATGTGGAAAGAAAAGGGGAGGCCTTCATCCAGCAGTGGACAGAAAAGGTCTGAGTATATACCCATTATGTATGCTTTGTAGAGTTGCAATATATGACTAGCTGTTTTCCTCACCAGCGATATCTCTTGTGCAGTGTATAATTTTCTTAAATCTTCTGAGAAAATGGTGGATCCAATCACACTATTTACCCAGAAACAACATTGTGATTATCGCACAAATTGTGTATTACTGTTTTCTACAAACTACTATTTATTAGGTCTATAAGAAAATGTAAACTCAATAGATATTGCGCGAAGGTGGTAGTAGTGAAAGATTGACAGTTAGTAGCAGGGACAAAACCGAACAAAACAAACAGTAGATTTTTACATCTTTAATCAACTATGGATTTTTTTTTTTTTAGTAACTAATGACTTCGGCTCGTCTCGATTGCATTAGCTTTTAAGTATCTAAAATCCGCAAACATCCATTCCCCTGCCGGTGTTCGATCCCAGTACTTTGGAGTCGCTGCCCTGACTCCTCACACCACATGAATACTGCTGTCGACATTGTCGATTCCATCAGGATTTTCAGTTTGGGGGCTGTAAAGCCAAAATTGGGAGGGTGTAAGTGGAATTTTTCACGGTTTCTATCGATTTTTGAGCGTAAAAAATTAAGTTGGGGTTGTACTCGAGATTTTGGAGGGTGACACCCCCTACATGGGAATTTAGCAGAATCACTGCACATAACATACAGTCTTGGTGATGTTTGTATTAACTCTCTGCACATGATGTATAACTGCGTGTACAAGTATATTTGCGGAAAGCAGTAACAGATGAACAAATTCGCTAATGGGTCTTTAAAACTTTGGTAAACTTTATTTTATATGGGCCAGTCTAGTAACTTTTGAGTTCGTCCCTATACACCTAGTTAAAATCCACAAACACCCATGCGCCTGACGAGAATCAAACCCGGGACCTTCGAGTCGTTGGCCTAACGCCTTAAGACCGCACGGCTACCCGGTCGGCTAATGGGTCTTTAAGTTACGCGAAGGAAATGAATAATGATGTATGAGTTTATAATGTTAAAAATGGACTTGTAAGTAAATGTCCTCATTTATAAAAATAATAGTGTTTCATAATATGGCGTTTATAATATACACTTTTGTACATTATTCGCAAGGGGTGAACGGTACATCAAAATTGAAACTTCGCTATCAGGATTCTGCTATATCCCCTCAAAGCAGGGACATCACCCTCAAATTCTCGAGCACACCTCTCAATTAAAAAATGTTTACGATTTAAAATGAATAGAAACATTTTAAGCTCTACTTGCATCTCCTAAATAAAATTCTGGGAGATTACCTGTTCGCTGTTGCCCCTGGTTCGCATAAAGTGTTAAAATTCATATATAAATTAATATCGGATCATCATAGACGCATGTCGCTGTGTATAACCCTTTTCCCATGTACAAAAAAAGGGAATAGAGAACAGTACAACTTGTGTACGGAGAAAAAAACGAGCTATCGTAATCACAGTTAACGGTGTTTCTGGGTGAATATTGTTATTAGCTTCGTAATCTCGACTCAACATTTCATCAAAGTTACATTACAAAATGTAGGGATATTGTTAACCGCGAAACCATCGAAATCAACTGTTGGTCATTAATTACTGTAAATCTAACTGTATAAAGTATATAATAAAATCAGATAAATCTCCATGAAAAATATAACCCAGGAAATAACCCAGGAAATATAACCTGGGTTTAATTTTATAATTGCAGGCAGCGCACCTCGTATTCGATGTCTTTCTTTAAATAATTTTAGTGCCCAATTTATATAATTCGAAGACCTTTTTGGCTTTAAATACTTCTTTACATCTTTATATTAAAGCTTAGAACACAGTAATGCATGTTAATTCGATAAATATTTATTAGGAATGGAAAATTTCATCGCAGCAATACTTTCCCGATGTAAAACAAATGCGAGACGTAAAGCGAACGTGGTAAACGTTTGTGCTGCCATCTAAAATGAACTTTCACCACTGGCTCCCGTCTCGAATTCTTTTGACATTTGAACGAAAAAAAAATACGTCTATTTTGTTTCTTTCTTCATACTGCAACGTTGCGTTTCATTTGCCCCATTAGCTAAAGCATCTGTCACACGACGCTGGTAATAGCATTAGCAGCTAGCATTCGAGGTCAAATTAGCGTCGTGTGACCATCTGCGAGCTGCTATTGGCTCACTCGCTACTAGCGTTATTAGCCGCTTCTTGGAATTGGACATGTTCAACTCTACCAGTAGGCAGCGCGCTGGTTTCCCGTCACGTAACTCGTTCGCTGATAATATAGCATTGTGTGATTACCGAGTTTGCTAGCTACTAGTTCAGCCATCGTGAGAGATCAAATTAAGGTTTTGAAGTGATAATGACGATGGTTAATGTGAAGCCCGGAGCCCGATCCTTCCTTTTACACCTGCTACTAAAACACTCATAGTTTGTAGGGACCCTCTATCAAGTAATTTCCCTCTTCTCTTTTTCCTTTCTCTTCCTTTTTCCTTCTTTCTCTCTTTCTTCTTTGCTTTCGTGTGTGTTCTATTGTCCGGTCTTATTTAGTTCTACTTCAAATTTGTAAGTTTCGGTTTCCCGGTTATACAGGGTTTCGAAAAATAAAGTTCGATCTCCTTTCCAAGTACATGTGGTATTCTCTCAGTCATATGAGCCTTGTAGTTGTGTGTGTGGTTCAGTGATGTGATTTAGATCACTTGTGTCTCTTTGTTTGAAAATGTTTCTATTATTGTTAATATTTTTATTGGTTGGTTAGTTATTAAAAGAGCCTATTCGGTTCCGTGTCACCGGTTCTATTGTTTCTTCATATAATTTCCCTTCCAAAGGGTCTCCAAAACTGTGTAGTATTTGGAAGGTTCTGGGTTCGTTTCTTCTTCTTGGTTATTATTATTGGGTTTTTATTCAAGTAGGAGTTTCTATTCTATTAACAAACCACGACAAGGACGGACAGATGACATTTCTTATTCACAGGTCACTGCACTAGCTGCTAATTCTAACCCGGATATTAGCATCGTGTGACCACGAAACAGCCGCTAGTATTCACTGCTAATGTTGGCTGCTATCATTAACAGCTGCGAGTAGCGAGTACACCAGCGTCGTGTGACAGAGACTTAAGGCTTTGTGATGTATTTCTACCATCCTTTGGTCCATTGTCATAGATCTGTGTTCTTTACATAGACTCAATGTTCACCATCGCATTGGTCGTCATGCATGTACCTTTCATCTATTTACCACTTTTCGTTCTCTTTTCTGGTTTTTGAGATATTTCAACAAAATTGATTTTATAGCCCACTTTTACGCCCCTGTTTGACCCCATAAATGTTAACGTTTGCAGATATAAAAAATACATGTCGCTTATTTTCGAGTGTTCTACACGTATGTGCAATATGACAAATCGGCGTGTGACACCTGTGAAACATACCTTATGAGAATAAAGGTGTAAAATGTATTAGTAAGCTATAACAAAGAATTCCAACCAACGGTTTTTTTATTGTCATCCCTATTGTTGACAGAACTAATCGATCATCTATGTCAGTTGCATAACAGCAGATTACACTACAAACACTATAGTGCTGTATGTAGTGTCAGATTACACGCACTATATATTAAAGAAGTACAAGGTTTCTTGGGTATAGTGAGAAAACAAAATATTGCCAATTAGATTAATATATTAATATTTATTTGGTAGGTTTAGAGAGTTTGCCATAAATTCATAGCTCTTTTCAAGAGACTACAACATAAAAGTGTAACTGCACTTCACATTTGCCAATCGCATTCTTCAATTAACACATTGTCACACAAAAAACGCTTCACAGCAAAGTACAAGTGGAAGAGGTAGTCACAATATGGACTATTTCACCAGTTAATTGAAGACAGTTAGACTAAAGTAAAAGTAATATATTTACAAAAAATCGAAAATATACTGTGTACATACGCTGTATTGAAGTATTAAAAGTCTATTCTTTACATTGAGCAACTAGATTAATCAGTAGTTACAAATTGTTTATGTTCTAATAATATCACACACTTTAAATCCTTAATATTTATATCATATATTGAAAATAATTTAAATAATTGTAGTTTGGTAGTCATTTCATTACAGAAGGAACTATTTAAAAAAATATAGAACAACTTAACACAATACACATCTTCTCAGGTACTTCCTTGTAGAATCCATTCTAAATCTTTTTCAGAAACATTCTGTATCATGTATTGAAGTTCGAACTTTTCCAGAATTTCAAGAACACGAGGAGCCAAATTAATGAAATATAAACTCTGTCGCCGTCTTTCAAAATCCTTTTCCAAACATTTAAATCCCTGAAATTACAAGAGAAATTGTTTTTAACATCCATGTTTTTCTTCATATTCTTTTTCTCTATCATAAATAATATACAGTATATTGTAATGGGATATATATCATTAGGTCAGTATGTTGACTACAAAGTAAACAAACAACAAACGTTACATAAAGCTGACTAAGCGTCCATAAGAAGCAGACGACACCAACACCAAGCGGCAAGACCTGGAAGTACTAAAAATACGCCCACAAAAAGGGATATAAAAGGCCAGTCAATCACCTTAGAAGTTATCACTTCTTCGCTCCCAAAAGTGGTCACCTCTAACTACCTGACTTGGACTGGAGTCAGGACTCTCTCCTCACCCCCAGCTCGCTGAAGTTGGTATACCTTTACCTGCTAACTTGGACTGGAGTTAGTATCCATTCTATGAACGATCTCCTTTCTTAAAGACCTAAGTGAAAGTATCATTGCAAAGAGGTGAACCACTAGTTTGTTCATTGCAGAGCCCGTGTTCGGGACGCTCATATTATTAACTGTATAGTAAATTGTATGTTACATAATATTGGAACTTTTATAATAAACTGGTGTCGGTAAAACGTCTATAAGTGTTTGCTCTATTTATTCATTAAATAACCACTATAATAAACGACCTTCGGTCCAACGGACTCTACCAGATTATATCGTATATTTTGAATACTGTGCTATCACGTCATATACGATCCTGTCGCTACATTACGAAATAACAACCAAATTAATCATCGTTAGGTGGATCGCCAGATTACTAGCAACAATAACATTACAATATATATATATATATATATATATATATATATATATATATATATATATCCATACCCCCAAAGACACACAAAGAGAATATTTGTTATGTACAATATTCATAAAACAATTAAGAAACAAGGCATCTGAAACAAGCTTATGTAACTTCACTAACACGAGTCGAGACGTGACTGAAATGCTTCTAGTCCCATATTCTTTGAGATGTATGATTTTACGTCTGTAGATTGTTTCAGCGAAAAGCCGTTCGGAGCGTATTTGAATATTTACACGTATTTTAAAATGAACAAATAGAATACTCCAAATGTACGTATTTTAGTAATCTTGTGCTTCATATTCTAGCTTGAACACTCAAAGGCTACATTTTTTTTATTAGCGCACCCGTATGCACATCAGTGAATAAGGGAAGATATTGATTGGGTTTGTCCTGTCTGTCCGTCCGTCCTCCTGGATCTCAGCAATTACAAGCCCTAAAAAGTTGCGCCAAACACCGTTGGATACGTCGTGATTTCAAATGGTGGGGAAAATTATCAGTTTGACTCTAAAGCTGGCAGATCCTTTTGAATCGCTCAGTATTATCCATTTGAATCCTCCCCTAGATCTCAGTAACTACAAGTCACACAGAAATGAGTCATACACCGTTGGATTCGCTATGATCTGAAATGGAGAAAATAATCAATTTGTCTCTAAAACTGGCAGTTCCTTTTGAAACGCTTAGTATTCTCCATTTGTACCCCTCCTAGATCTCAGTAGCTACAAGTCACACAGAAATGAGCCATACACCGTTGGATTCGCCATGATCTGAAATGGTGGAGAAAATAATCAATCTGTCTCTGAAAATGGCAGAACATTTTGAATCACTTAATATTCTCCATTTGTGTCACTGCTAGATTTCAGTAACTACAAGACTGACAGAGATGAACCATACACCATTATTTTCATAATGGTCTCAAACCATGGATTAAGCTGTCACATAACTCTAAAGCTGGCAGGTTCTTTTCAATCGCTTAGTATTTTCCTTCTGCGTTTCTCTGTTTCCCCTAGGTCTCAGTAACTATAAGTCACACAGACACTAACGATACATTGTTGAATTCGTCATAGTTTGAAGCGGGGCGGGGAAATTCCCAGTTTCATTCTAAAACTTGCAAGAACATTTGAATCGCTTAGTATTCTCCACTTGGGCCCCTGCTAAATCTTAGTAACTACTAGTCCGATAGAGATGATCTATACAGCGCTGAATTCGTTACGGTCTGAAACGGTGAGAAAAACTATGAATGTGACTCTTTCCAGTTGTTTAGTATTCTCCATTTGTGCCCCTCCTAGACTTCAGTAGCCACAATTCCAACAGAGATGAGCCATACACCATTGGATTCGTAATGGTCTGAAACCATGAAATAACCTATAATTTTGCCCCTAAAACTGGAAAACTAATCTGTCGCTTAGTATTTTCCATTTGTACACCTCCTAGATCTCAATAACTAGATTGCGATAGAGATTCTCTATATACAGTTGGATTCGTCATGGTCAGAAACGGCGAAGAAAACTATGAATGTGACTGTAAAACTAGCTGGTCCTTTTGAATCGCACAGTATTCTCCATTTGTGCTCCTACTATATCCATGACTATATCTCAGTAGTCACAAGTTCGACAGGGATAATCCATACACCGTTAGTCATGGACACCGGTGAGAAAATATATGACTTTGACCCTAACTGACAGGACCTGGAATTCGCTTAGTAATCTCGATTTGCCCCTATGACTGACTCTTTCTCTTAGATACGTTATAAGATAATTTGAATTTATCTGGGTCCGCTTTGATTTTGTCTATAATAAAACCATTACTTGACTTGTTTGATAAGTTATTGGTTAAAAGATAAAAATAAAAAAATGTTATTTAGAATATTTATGCGCTGCTTGTTTCCAGGTACTGAATGAGATACACCACCATTACACACACACAACGTTTAAATAAATGAGCACTTTCTTCTAATATCAATGACATTTATATTAAAATGCTATTTTCTTCAAGTTTCTACTCTAATTGTGAAAGGAGCACCGCTACTATTAGTTCGGCAGCCAAACGGGGTTTGTGTCCCGAACTCATTTTTTTTTTGTATAAAGTTCTTTTTTTATTGTTAACTTTTAAGTAGGGTCTATTTGAGACGAAAATGAATGATGACATCTTGTCCCCTTTGGGTAACTCCCACAATTCAAGATGGAGTCCGCCAATAACATCACTATTCAATTGAAGGGTGTGAGGCAAGAACATGGTAACCCACAATGTTACACTTTTAAGAAATTCGATTTTTACTGATGCACAAGTCATTTTCATTGGCTGAAAGCTGATTTTTCACGTAAAGCTATACATAAAGGCTTAAAATAATTGTACCAAGTCAAAATACCGAATTTCTATTTTTCATGCTGCTGTGTGGGTTACCATGTTTTATTATTTATACCATAATATTCGCTACCTAAGTCACTCAAGAATAAATCTTTTCACTGAACTCGCTGTAAGAAATGTTTAATTTACAAATTATTTTCCTTTTTAGTGGCAAGCTGGTATACTGCTCCTCGTTTCCCGCCATCTTAATTGTTGGTTACAATCTTATGAATCCCAAAATGTTACAATAGGCTTACCAGAAGTAAATATTGCTGCCATCTCTGGAGCACAATTTGAAGTCGGACAACATTAAACGATGCGGTATGATTTCTTTCTATCGGGTGCTGAATAACTCAAAAAATAAACATTTGTGGGTTACCATGTTTTTTTGCCTCACACCCTTCAATTCATTATGCTATAATGACTGATTACGTCAAATGACACACCCAAAATTTTGGTATTAAGTATTTTCATTGTTGATAACTTTTAACTGGAGTCTATTTGAAATGAAAATGGCTTATGACACCATGTAATTTTTGGGTAACACGCGCAGTTCAAGATAGCACCAGGCATAAACTCACTGTTCAGCGCATTGTGTCATATGATTGAATTACACAGTTACTCAGTTACTTTATTTCGTGGTTATTTTAGGATGCCAATGTAGTATCTCAACTGTGGGTTGATGCACTCATAAAGCCAGTTTTTTGATAAAGGAGGTAAGGGTAAAGAAAAAAAGTGACTGACATGTACACATGCTTACGATCCTCGATAAGATTCTCTATTTCTTCGCCCTAGGGCGCACTAACTATCCTCGCTACGTCCTAGTGCACCTCACCTCAGGTCCATGGAAAGTTATTCTTCTACTATTGAGGATCGTTTTCTTAAAGAGAAGTGTCATGCAGCATAATCCTGCATTGTGGAATGTTTTGAGATATATATGCATTGATACATCATGCATACATATAATACATCATATGCATATGCATAGATAGGGCCACACTCAAGGTGGAATCACTGTCATTACCTTCACTTGTCAGTCCCGAAACCCTGAACATAATAACTTTGCATGCTTGCGCCAAACTTGAAAATAACTTGCAATTTGTTGTGTGAAGACAGTAAAGATACAATACAAGACAAGCACAAAGAGGAAATGAAGGCTAGAATTTCATCAGATGCTGTTGACAGGGTTGGAATATAGCAGAGACTAAGCGGTCTAATCGACCATCTGGGTCCTAGAACAGACCCAGAAGACATTGTAAACATAGTTACTCGGGTGATGATGCCATCAACGGTTGTCATTATGCTTTAACGATAGAAAAGAAGCCAATGCAAACTTTTGAGCAAGGTTTGCATCAAGCTTTCTCTTGCCAATAGCAAAGCTCGTTGTGCTTGGATCCAAAGCAAAGAAATACACTTCAGTTGACTCAGACGGAATATTAATTGATAGTGGCCTTATTTAATCCCGGATTGCAGGCTAACTCTCGAACAGTAGTTATGAAGCATATTCTCTCGTACGAGCTCTGCGGAAGATAGAACTAGTGTCAACATAGATGTTTACAGGGAATGCCGTATTTATTAATGATAAACACCAATGTTAAATATATTAGTTATACCTTGACATATTTAGGAAAATGATGCTCCTGATGCAATTAACTCTTCAGGCTTGTGGTTCTCACATTTTAATACTTTCATTGTACATAAAGCCAGTTACAGAACTATGGGACAGAAGAGTTGAAGGAGTCAATAGAACACAGTAGATATTTTAATCTCAACCACATTCTTTTGTGTATGAAAGCACGCATAGAAAAAAAAAATGTGTTCAAAAACATATCTTCATGAATACACTGTTGAAGAAGCCGGTTCAGTGCTGCTTAAAGGTAACTGTTTCAATATGTTTCTTCAAGATGGCTACAACAATTGACATCTTTAAAATCTCGAACTGACAGAGTACTATTTTTTGTTCTCTTAATAGTTTCCGAGATATTGCACGTTATTCAGTCATATGGTATGATGTGTTGAACAGTGATATAATCGGCGGATGCCATCTTGACTAGTGCGAGCTCCTAAGTGTGACAATATGTCTCAGCAGATTTTCCCTTAAATAGACTCTACTTGAAACTTATTAACATTTTAAAAACTTGAAACAAAAGTTTGAGTGTATCATGCGAAATCATTCAGTTATATGCCATAATGCGTTGAACAGTGACGTTAATGGCGGACTCCATCTTGAATTGTCCATGGGTTACCAATGTATCTTATTATATAGGAGAATGAGGGACAAGACGGGGTAATGTGGACGCTGTGGTGCTGCAGAGTAGTTGAGAATATGTCAACTAATTCGTCTGCCATCGAGACAAGAGTGACGCAATGAGAAGCTGATTGTATATATCTAGTGTGTGTGTGTTAGTGTAAGTAAGTAAGTGTGTTAGTAAGTTAGCTAGTGTGTTACGAACGAGAATGTATTTGAGTAAGTCTTTGAGGTAATTTTTAACGTTTTTCAGGACGCCAACAAATAAGAACTGTTAACGTTAAGTGAATAGTCATTTTAAATATGAATATACTTATATTTAGGCTACTTATTTAAGGCGAAATACTGCCGTAAATAACTTTTATTCATCAGACTCTACTAAGCGAAATCGAAGACGGTGCCTTGGGGGGTAAGATGGGGTACCAGGCTTTTATAGGCTATGCTCATGCCTGTTTAATGCAATTTTTCATTTGTGTGCATGTGTGTGTTTATGGTTGGTTGGTTGGGAGGGAAAGCATACAACAATTTTGTAATACTAACGAAAAACGAATGTTGAACTACAATACCAAATTCTTAAGACTATTCTATTTCGTATTTTCATATTTGCATATTCTAACTTACTACCTCTTGCTTTAATCTCGTTTTTGTTAGAAAATTTTAACTTTCATAATCATAATAGCAGATTAGATATAACACACAGTATGTGATTTACATAACTTCATATTACTCCGTCTATGTGGCAAAATGAGAAATTTGTATATTTTCATTTGCCATACAATAAAAAAATAAAGATAAAATGTAACTTTTAATTATCGTTTATTTACTATGGAAGTTAACATTGTGATGTATTTAATTTCTGTTTTGTATTTTTCTATGGAATACCCAAGACCTTTTTACCAATTGCATTTCCTTGAGTACCCCGTCTCACTCCCCCTCCCCTATACATAGTATTTGTGATTGACTAATTTCTCTTTCTAATACGTAAAGTTGTACAAATTCTGCAACTACTGTACCTTAGCTGTTGTGTAATCAATAAACTGAATATATTTGCAATCCACAATCACAGGGCTTGTTCCATTTCCTTCATCAACTGCACATTTTCTTATTTCTCCACACACGTGATGAACAGATGGATAAACCACGTAATGCTCTGGAGTCACAAGTAAGTACCGCGCTCCGTTAGAACCCTATATTAAAAAGGCATAAAATATCATCAAGCAGGTAAATAAATCCTTAAAACTTTACAATCCATTTTAACAAGAATACAAGTGACGCAATTTACAATATACGAAAATTCAAATTTATAACCATATCTGAGATTTGGAGTGATCTCTCTTTTGATTGAGCTACGCTTTTATACACAAATCGTAATTTTGGAGAAATAAATAAAAAAAGAGAGTATATTTTCCGCGTCCACGTGAAAATTGATATAATTCTTATAAAGAAATTCAAATGATATACGGAAGATCCGAAGTATATAGTATATGTTGATTCAAAATAATCTCTCAGACTTGATTTTCGATTAGCTTTTCATAAGTAAATTACATCTAAAGTGACTGCAGGGGGCACGTTAGTATTTTCTTAATCTATTGCTATTTATAGGTTACTTGACCATGTGACAGAAAAGCATAATTTTTCACTTGATCTATATATTCAAATGCTCCCGCAGGCCAAATATTTTTCTCCTTTTCATTTCTCTAGTTCAATCATTATTTTCTGAAAAGTCAGTAGCACATTTCTTTAACAATTTGTGCATAGTTCATCCGACGCGGACGGAGTGAGTACATAGCTTTTTAATAACAAGTACACTGTCGATAATGTTTCTGAATTCTTATGCAAACGGCTTTTCTTTAACGTTCGATGAAGCGAGGAAAACTTCGAAATTTTGCTGAAGGCTACCTATATTCTCCTAGAAAATCATTTAACAACACGTGAGATGTGCAAGTAAAAGTGCTTTACTTAGCGTTATAAAACATACACCTCTAAGATGCAAATACCAAGACATTGATCATACAGATATAATAGAACAAATCCAGAAAGTAACAGCTAAAAATACTAACTTACCTCTTTCAGCTCCGTTGTAATACCAGGTCTTGCTGCGAAATAGAGTAGAAAAATTATATTGATGCTAATGCCCACTAAAATTCCAAATTCGAGGCCGAGGAAGATACTTGAGAAGAAGGTGAGTCCTGTAATCATGAGATCTGACTCTGGAAGTATAAAACAAACAACGAATATTTACTTACAAGTATGGTGGGTTACATACAACTCTAAGACACTATATAGTTAAAAATTACAATCACAAGGATGCTTTGTTGGAAATGAGGAAACCTTTGTAATTTCGATGAAGTAGTTTAAAGTAGTGCTACCACTTTTCGAATATCCGAAGAAGAAACTAAAGCTTATTATTCGAATTCCAAAGTTCAATATTCGAAGTTTTCAACTCTATATATTATTATGTATTCGAGCTTCGAATATTTGAAAATTTCAATAATCTTGGTAGCGCTAGTTTTAAAGTTGTAACAGAAAATGACCTTTCATTGTATCTGTCCGTTTAGGCGTCTGTCTATACATATTTACGAGATTATTGCTTTTCTCTAAAATAAAAGAAAGAAAAGCAATGACTTGTTTAATGTTGCCCGCTGATCGAGCAATAGTGAATCTCAGATAAGTGCACACCTAGAAATGTATCTCTCTATGTCTACCAACTTAAGGGCAAAAATAAAGTCTTTATTCTTTTAGTCAACACAACTAATATGAGTTATAAAAACGTTTGTGAATTTTATAGGCGGTGAATATGATCTTTTCTCAATTTGCCTCCCTCTGAGTAAATTGTTTTACGGCTCTCCAAATATGTGTGAAGTGAAAAAATACAAACATCTATCTAGAGGAGTAATTATGAGGAACATAATTAATGACAATTATAATGACAAAACAAGAACATGGTGCATAAAAATGTCCAACGAATCGTGTCGAACACAACACTTCTATTAGGCGTAAAACTTATTTATTTTATTTACTAAAAATGAGCTGGATTTATATTGGTTCACTGGCACTTTGTTAAGCAGTCGGAAGTTTTGAGAGTGGAGAGATTATTAAGAGGTCTTGAGTCTGCACAGTAGTGAGATCACAGCTGTGCGTTGTGTGTGAATCAGGTAGGGTGCGTGTGAGAAGAAACACTTGTTAGTATTATTACTACTACTCTATAAATATGCCATCCTTTTTGGTTATTCCACGACATGTAACACTGAAAATAGCATATAACCCTAAAAGAAAGTCAGGCGCAAGGTGATATAGTAACTTTATGCAACATCAAATTGTCAATACAGCAAAAAGTAGTGTCGAAACCAGACACGTATACTTTTTTGTGCAACCTGATATCCTAAGAGACACATAAGAGATAATCCATAGAAGACATAGAAGGAGTCGCAGGGGATCCACAAATATTTGGAAGATGCCTTATGTGGTTTCAAGAGCATTTGATTCGTTGATGAAATTACCAGGACGACATTTTTTCTATTATTTGAAGCGACTTGCTGTTTATTGACAAACTGTGGTGAAGATTTAGGTCTGAATTTTAAAGAATATCTGTCTTTTCTTTCTGTGGCTGTGTTATGAAAATTTATGTCTTCACACCCTAATTAGAATAAACATTCAACGATTCTATTCTGAACGTTTCTGCTTTTTATTCTAATATAACTGTATCCTAAATAACAAACTGCAATATAACACTGCGTTAAGATGTTCCAAATATCATAGTTTGTCTGTTCTTTGTAACAATGACTGTGTGTATAAATGCACTTCGGTAACACAGCTAGTGCTGTAAAGATATACACACGCAGGATTATAGAGACATGACGGTTTTGTAAGAGATATATTTCCACAACTCAATGTCATGCACAGTCATTTTGACAACACACATACAAAAATCAATATTGTAATGAAATATTTATTGATCAATTTTTATATAAGCATGAAACAACTGTAAACTTGAACCAGATGACGGTACTTACATTCAATTTACGACTTTGAATTTCTGTATACATGATGTGGTAATATACGAAAACAATATCAAAACAAGAAGATTAGAGAAAAGAAAAGAAGTTACATAAAGACAAGTATACCATAGAAAAATACTATAACTTAAAACAATTTAAAGTTTGTTCATAAATTCTTCGACAAAATAAAAATGCCACTTATCATTATGCAGCATAAGTCAGTTAACCATATTTTTTAATATGGTTGTTGTTGATAATTTGCGGAGATGGAAAACAAACTACCAAGCTAGTAGCTTCTAAGTTGTGGTATTTTCATGCATTGTTTGTTAAATCTCTTACTGAACATAATGAACAGATTTTTGATTAACTCGCTTATGTCACTGTTATGTTTCATACCAAATTTGGCACTTTTACTTTTTTTATATGTTTCTTTCATTATTATAGATTAGAAAAAGTTAATTTTTTATGGTGTTATTTATTTATTGAACACAACAGGCTAATAGCCTAATTGTGGTGTTCAACATACACATATGACATTTTCTACATACACACCCAGATGTAATATACAAATTTGGAGCTGCATAACAACATATTCTGCATAAAGTATTCATTATTTTATATAAGAATGGAATTCTCTCATATTTATGTTAAATATATCAATCTCAGGACATTCTTTAAGTATACAATTATATAATGAGGACATTCTCCTAATAGGCGATATGTCCATTGCTTTAGTTCTTTGGGCCGAAAGGTGGAAGACAGCATTACGCGGTCGAGTTACTCTATGCGGTACATACAGCCCTAATTCAGATAATAAGCTTTCTGAGTCGATTTTACTGTGTAAGAGTTTGTGTAGGAAAGTTAAGAGAAAATTAACTCTTCTGTTTTCAAGAGATTGTAACCTGTACTTATTTACCAGGTCTAAGCAATTTTCAAATTTAGGATATATTCCAGTTTCTTTGTATGTAAAATATCGTACAAATTTAGAATGTATAACTTCAATTTGCCGAGAGTTCTTCTGTGTATTAGGAACCCATATTATTGTAGCGTATTCTAACTTAGACCTAACATAACGCTGTATATAAAGGTTTAAGACATCAATATTCGAGAAATCTCTAGTTAACCTTATTACAAACCCGAGGTTCCTGTAAGCTTCGCTAACAAGGCGATTTATGTGCATGTCGAATGAGAGGTTAGATTTAATGGTTACACCAAGATCAGTAATTGAATCTACTCGAACTAGTGGAGAGTCATTAACTTTGTATTCGAATTTCAAATAGTTTGTTTTTCTCGTATATGACATTACACTACACTTATTAATATTTAATAATATCATGTTTGTTTTACACCAATTGGAGACTGCATTAATATCATTTTGTAAGGAGACCGCGTCCAATTCGGAGGAAATACTACAATAGATTTTAAAATCATCTACAAAGAGAAGTTTCTTGGAGGATGTTATGACACCAGGCAAATCATTTAAAAATAATAAGAACAAAAGAGATCCAAGGTTCGATTCTTGAGGCACACCAGAATTTACAACATATTCCTCGGTTATAATATTTTTGTAACGAACATGGTGTTTACGATGACACAAATAGGATGCTATTAACTGGCGAAGTTTTTCTGAGAAGTTGAATGTTACAAGCTTGCTAAGTAGGATGAATAATGACATCAAAGGCTCTCGAAAAGTCTGTGTAAATTACGTCTACTTGACCTCTATTATCAATTTGTCTAGCTAAAAAGTGTGAATTCAACAAGTTTAGTTACAGTCGATTTATTTGGCAAGAATCCATGTTGGAAGGGCGAGATTATTGAGCGAACTTGTGAGTATATACGTTCATGTCTAATAGTTTCAAATACTTTGGTTGGTGCAGATATTATGGCAATTGGGCGATAATTATTAATATCATTACTCGTGCCACTACTTTTAGGAATGGGAGAGATATTGGCAAGTTTCCATTTGGCAGGGAATTCACAGGTTGCTAGTGGTTTATTGAAAATCGCTTCCAGTGGATATTTAAGTATTTCAGAACAGCCTTTGATAATATAGGATGGGACTTTGTCAACCCGAAAGATGTTCGAGATTTAAGTTTTTTAATAGCTTTTTCTACCTGGGGGAGTTGTTGGACTCCCACCAGGCGCCTCCCCAGGTGGCGGATAAGGGAACGCCTACCAGATATGGTAGGTACCGGAAGTCGGGGAGGACCAAAACCAGCACTGCTGCCTTGCAGTTTGTAGAGGGATCTACAAAGGCTAGGGGAAGAGGACCCCGACAGAAAACTCCTGATCCTCCAGGTTGGGGGTTGAGCGTAGGGCCAACTACCCTACCTAGCAAAAATAACATCAGTTCAGAAACCAAAAACACAGCCTCGGAAAGGTGGATCGAAGGATAACGGCAAGGAAATACGGAAAAGGACCATGACTGGAAGATAGCAACGTGGAACATTAGAACAATGAGACTACCCGGAAAGATGGAGGAAATTGCAGAAGCAGTACAAGGACTCAAAGTAGATATAGCAGCATTGCAAGAAACAAGATGGAAAGGACAAGGAAGAATAGATAGGAAGTCATATACATGTTACTATGGAGGGAATCGTAATACTGGGAGATATGAATGCTCAAATCGGAAGAGAGGAATTTCATGACCAAGTGGCAGGTAAACACACACTACACGAAGAGACCAACGAGAACGGGACAATGCTGAGTCAATTTACAATGAGAAATAAAATTATTTTAATCAAAAGCACCTGCTTTCCGCACAAAATAATCCACCTAGGAACCTGGAAATCACCTGACCATGAGACAGTAAACTAAATAGACAATGTTCTGATTGACAAAAGACACTCAACAACCATCACTGACGTACGAAACCATAGAGGACCTAACTGCGACACAGATCACTATTTAGTTAAAGCAAATCTTAGACAAACAATAACAACTGGTAAAAGGAACGAGAGGAGTAAAGTGGGAAAGTGAGAACTTTAAAATAACAAGTACTAAAGAAAAGTACAGGCAAGTTATAAGTGATAAACTAGGAAAAACAGAAGACTTAGGAAACAACGAAACAATCGACAACAACTGGAACAGATTAGAAAAAATTCTCATAGAAGCAACTGAGGAATTGGAAAGGAAACCAAAAAAAAAAGAGGAATGAGTGGTTTGATGAAGACCGCCAACTGAAATCCAACGGAAGAATGAAGCCATGATTAAAATGATTCAAAAAGAGACTAGAAGTAACAGTGAAAGATATAAAGAGTTAAGGAGAGCAGCAAACAGAACATGTAGACAAAAGAAAAAAATAATTTTTAAAACGGTCTATAGAACAGGTAGAACAACTAAGCGCAGCAAATGAAACAAGAAAGTTCTATACAGCATGGAAGAAAATTACTAAAGGATATATACCGAGAGAAATAGGATGCAAGGACAGCAATGGCAACATGATTAGCAACCCACAAGAAATATTGACAAGATGGAAAGAATACTTCCATGAACAACTCTATGACGAGAATGAAGATGAAGAAATAGATATTAGAATAGATTGCAAAAACAAGGACGAATTAGAAACGGAGCCAACAAGAGAAGAATTCTATAGAGCATTGCAGAAGATGAAGAACAACAAAGCCCCAGGCGAAAATAACATAACGGCAGAAATGCGTAAAAACACTGGAGAAGAAATGAAGGAATAACTATATAAAATGATCATAAAAATATCGAAAGAAGAAAGAATGCCGGAAAGCTGGAAGACAGGAATATTGTACCCAATACATAAGAAGTGAGATAGAACGGAATGCGCAAATTACAGAGGAATCACACTGTTAAGTATAATGTATAAAATATTCACAGGAATTATATATGGAAGAATACAAAAAATAATAGAGAAGGAAATCGGAGAATATCAGGGTGGATTTAGAGCAGAGAGAAGTACTCAGACCACCTATTTACAATCAGGCAAATAATTGAAAAACATTTTGAACATGATATTGACCTACATCTGTTGTTTTTTTATTTTAGAAGCGCATCTGATAGTATTAAGAGAAAGACACTAATTGAGACAATGGTAGAAATGAAAATACCAGCTAAATTGATCAAACTGACAGTCATGACACTAAGTCAGACAAGATCGCTAGTCAAAATAGGTAACCGAAAAAGTGAAGAGTTTATCTACAGTAAAGGAGTGAGGGAAAGGGACGGATTGTCCACAACTTTATTTAACATAGCACTACACGGCGTCATAAAAAAGATCGATAAAAGAGGAACAATATTCCACAAGTTAAGCCAAATACTTGCATACGCGGATGATGTTATAATAATATCCAAGACTATCAAAAAACTACAGGAAGCGTATATAAGAATGGAGGATGAAGCAAACAAGTATGGATTAACAAACATAAGTAAAACAAAATATATGATAAAAACGACCAAAGAGAAACAGCACAGTAATATCGTAATAAAGGGGAAAGAATTCGAAGCAGTAAAAACGTTTAAATATCTGGGCATGCTGATAAAGAGTCAGAATAAAATGAGAGAGACAATTAACGAACGAATTCAGGCGGGCAATTGAGCATATTATGCTAATTTACAACTACTAAAAAACAGCTAATTAACAGAGCAACGGAACTCAAGGTTTACAACACACTTATTAAGCCTATTGTGACATATGGAGCGGAAACATGGGTAATGAGGAAGGACGACGAAGAAACACTAAGGAAATTCGAAAGATAGTAAGGAAAATTTACGGACCGGTGAAAAGGGATGATCAATAGATAATCAGAACAAACGAAGAGATAAACAACATATTGATATACGAAGATATAGTAAGATTTGTGAAGGCGCAGAGACAGATGGTATGGGCACTTATTAAGGATGAAGGAAAGCAGAATGCCAAAAACGATAATGAACGAGAAACTCTTTTCCAGTAGATGAAGAGGGCGTCCTAAAATAAGATGGATTGATAATGTAGAGCAAGATCTGAAGTGTATGATGGTTAAAGGATGGAGAGAGAAAGCCAAAGATAGACAGAAGTGGAGGCTGATTGTTACGGAGGCCAAAGCTCACCCCGAGCTGTAGTACCAGTTGGTAAGGTAAGGTAATATAGCTTTTTCTACGTCCTTCAGTTCAATGTGTTCGAGAAATAATTTATCTAAAATTTCAGAGCTATTGTGTTTAGTTAAAGTATCAAAGTCATATTTTGACATGTTGTAGGCTACTTGAAAATGTTTCATGAATGCATTCGCAATAGCTGTTTCTTCACTTAATTGCTGACCCTCGTAATTTAGCACATTGCATTCTGACTTTCGTCTTTTATTTTTTTATGAATGTCCAAAAGCTTTTGAGATCAGTTAAAATGTTAGTCTCACAATTGCGCAAATAAGTTCTATAGGCTGCAGATATTTCCTTTTTGGAGAGAGTACGTAATTCTTTAAATTTATTATAGTGATAACTAACATCTCCGATTGCTTGTTTCCATTTTCTACGGTGGTATGTCTTTTCCTTGATTAGTTTAATTAAGTAATTTGAAAACCAGATAGGGCACTTTAGTTTAGGTCTTTTGCGTGGTATTCATTTATCGAAAATGGCATATAATATATTTTAAAAAGAGTCAACATCATCATCGACAGTTAAGCTATCCGATACACTTTCCCAATTAGCTGATACAATGTCACGATACAATTGCTCGTAATTGGCTTTGGAAAAGTTGTAATTAATTGTATGCGATTTTGTTATATTTTTGATCCGCTTGGTGTACATAAATTCAGCTAATAATGCAGGATGAACATTTTCAGAAACGATCGAGTCATGTTCATGTGTTACAACAATACTGTGAAAGTTAGAAAGCAATAAATCTAATGTTTTGTCATATATGTTTTAAACATTGTTGAAAGATTTTAAATTGTAAAAATTCATCAAATTATATAATTCACGACAGGTTGTTGTTAAGAAAATCGAAATCAGTTCCTTTCAATTCAGGAATATTATAATCGCCTATTAGAAGAGAGCTGCTTTCTGGTGGTAATACACTATATATAAAATCAAAATAATCTTGGTATACTGAAATAGGAGACGCAGGCACAATATAGACAACACACACAAATGTACAAGTAACATTATTTACAAACAAGCATTTAACATTATTTTAAAGTAATTATTGCTAAATAATTTCTTCGTGTCTTAATTATGCACATTTGATTTTTTAAATGTCATTTAGTAATTGTAGATAAGATTACTTACTTTTGGTTTTCCACATTTGAACGATATCCTTACAATCGATCAGGAAAATAACAGCCGAAATAATCACTGCAGACAACGTGGCTTTAGGAATGTATCGTATGTAAGGTGTAAGAAACGTAAGAGAGAATAGAACCAATAACCCTGAAAAAAAGTTTCAATTACCTATTCATATTCCATTAAACCGTTGTATGCCTTAATAAAACAAATTAACATAATAAAGATTACAAAATTCGAATAATTTGTCCAAACAAAAGAAAGGTCATTCGATATCATTCACTTTGCTTGTTTTTAATTGTAGATGTATCTGTATGCTATTAAAATACACTTGGAACAAGACAAATTAGTACAGTAACAAATGCATTTCAACAATGAAACATTTCAGTTTGTTTCCTTATGAGAAACAAAACACAACTGACAATTTTAAGATATCAGGAAAAGTGATTTGAAATATTTCTACCCCTTTACAATACAAATTATTTGCCTCAACACAGAATTTTATTGTTAATATGAATCCTCCGATTTTCTTGTTAGGGATTTTTGAAGAGCACTCAGTTCCATTCCCAAGTCAAATATACTGATAAGTATCGTAATTCTGAAAAATCGTCCCATTTTCGTTGGCTGTTTTGACCCACGCTATTTTGCAGTTGTCTGTTTTATTCAGCTCTGTTCTAGCAACGTTGATCTGTTACTTAATCACTTATTTAAAATGCCATGTACATTTTGAATGTTTATTCCTTAACAGCTAAAAATGTAGCATACTGAAGGGACTCAAGTCCGTCTAGCAAACGATTCAACTAACTACAAATTAGTTGTCTTCGTATGGAATGGCCCAAAGATTTTCATTCATTTGAAGAAATATGAAGATTCTGGCATTCAGTATGAAGAAACATCTAGTTAACATGCATTTTGGAAAGAACACACGAACACGTCCGGATGGGACTCTATTTTGTGGCGCTATCATGACTGAGTTTTTATTCTCAGTTAGACTTTTCTTGTACTTATTTTAAGCAGCTTACTGATCTACGTCACAAACTTCCTCCAATATCAGTAGCGTACAGCTAGCATCATGGTGTTAATGGTAATTAGATTCTAGGTTTAGCTTACCTGCATAAAGACCATTTAATGGGGTTTGAGGTTCGCTTGCTTTAAGTATGGCAGCTCTAGATATTGCTCCTGTCACTGGATACGAATGGATGAATGAACCACAAATGTTGGCAAGTCCCACTGCTATCATTTCCTGAGTTGCATCCATATTTTGACTTTCAGCTACAATATAAGATAGTTTCAATTTGGCATTTAAGGTTTCGCATGGCATTTTGAGGCATAACTACACAAATATATTGTTAATCATAATAAAAAGATATTCCAGTTAGCTGGTCTTCAATGCTCGCAGTCACCTAATCAAATAGAAACAGGAATAGAAATCCGTTGGGGTATATAGACGCATTGTTTTGGACCCCACTTAAAGAAAACTGCAGATCTCGTCTATTTAACTCACAACAATGTTTAATAATTAAGCCAAATAATTTAATGAACGCATCTCAAGATAAAAAGCTATTGGATTTTGTAGAGATTGTGTATAGGTCTATTTTATGTACCCAGGTATATAATTTCAAGACACAAATGAGAAAAGAGGATTATAATTACTTAAAGCAGTACAGTGATAATAATTCACATTGACTGAAGTAGAGGAAGGAGAAATAACAGTGCTATACGTAGTACACTAATCACCGTCCAGTAATATTGTGCAGACTTAAATTTCTCCCTTTCTGGCACGGAATCGTAATATGAATATAGATACTATCTGTTTTTTCTTCCCAGTTCCATTTGCCTATTCGTCCTATCAAGGCCTAGGAGAAGAACCATGATATTTACGCATGTAGCAGAAAAGTTGGCTTTGTCTGCGCAAATAAATGTTGCGATGGCAACTTCATTACAAGCTTTTTCGCTTGCTGAAGTGAAGATACAATTGAAGTGTAACTACAATTATCGATACAGCAGTAACAGCGCCATGACAGAATGTTCTTTCATAATCACCCTCTTCCGGCACATCCATAAGCGGTATTGTTGTTATCTTGCTTTCTATTTCGCCTGCACAGTGAAGCTTAGTGAATTATGGTATATATAAAAAACATCTGATGAATTTTATTTTGTACCAATTAATAGTTGTTCATGTCATAACAGCATCTCATCGCTGGCTAGTAAATGACAACGTCAGCGTTTTGGTAATCAACCCTCAATATAGCATGGTCCAATATATGGATAAGGCATCAAGACTTCAAGCCAGGAGACAGTGTGTTTAAATTCACTGACAGTTTTTGGGAACTTTTCACCTCTGTAGGAATGTTTAGTGTGACGAATACAAAGGATTGATAGGTGCCGCAAGTACATGAAAATTTTATTGCACATTTTCCCAAGTGATAACTAGCAACTTTACTGCACACTTAAGAATAAAATCACTTGTCTGTTGATTTGTTTCAACAAGTTCGATGCACTCATCTGTTTGCTACTGCAATTTTTTAAAATGTGTAAGCACGGTTCAATTTCACCTTCAGCACTTTGTATACTACACTATACGGATATGTGAGGAAAACGCGGCGTCTGTGATGAACTTGATGCTTTGTGTAGTGCATCGCCTGAAAATAGAAATCAATTGCATCAACGTGTTTCTAATATAGGCATTTACATGCAAAACATTGGTATGATTCTGGGAATAATGTGCGTTGCCTCAAGCATTAGAGCTGTTCACGCTATGTAGACTGACTTCCCAGCTGTCTTACGCCATCTTCGAGATGACTCTGCTGATTCTGCAAGAGACTACACAGAAATGAACCAGTAAAAAATTCTAGACAGTGTAGCAGATGTAAATTTTTTTGTACATTGAGTAAACTGGAAGATTTAGTTTAACTTAGTTTCAAAGAAGAGACAGAACAATTATTCAAGCTCACAAGCTGGTGCAGCAAAAAATACAAGTATTTCACTCACTGCAGATTCGCCCCGGTGAACACTTTGAAATAGCAACACGAGCAGTCCAGTACAAGATATTTAAAGACGTTGAGTTACATGATCCAGGTAAAGTTCACCTCGTAATAGATGGAAATACATTCTATAGCCACTTGGAAAGCGAAATGGAAAGCGAATGCTTACAACTTAGTAAAACAGGTGTTCCTCTATCAAATCCTAGTTCCTTGTTTGATGAACATTTGCTTCTTTGTTTAATATTATTTTGCTAAATTTAGAAGTTTTAGATGCAAGAAAGTAACCAGACGATGCATGGAGAGACATTTGCTTGGTGATAGCATAGACTTAATAACAACAAGTCTATGTTTTATTTAGTCTACAGTGATAGCAAGATTCGATTTCTTTGTGAATTATTTTGAATCGATTCAAGAACCACTGTTACAGCATTTAGGCAATATGTGAGTGAGAGCAGTATTTCAG
This sequence comes from Lepisma saccharinum, assembly GCA_022664845.1. NCBI lineage: Eukaryota > Metazoa > Arthropoda > Insecta > Zygentoma > Lepismatidae > Lepisma > Lepisma saccharinum. Next base: position 59,509 of record JAGDQP010001952.1, read on the forward strand.
ATGATTTGAAATCCCTTATTAAAACAGTAGATATTATTATAATTTCTACAGCTGAGTGTGAAAGATCATACAATGCAACGAACAAGATGAGAAGTTTTAAATCAATAAACATGATTCTTGTTTATTTTTACTGTTTTGTTCTTTGTGTCTCCTTTTCAAAGTAGATTTGTATCTAATTTTGACATTCTTGCTGGTGTAATTAGAATCCTACGGGTTTTCATATGGCCAGAACTGTACTATATTTGTAAGGGTCATTACGGTTTTTTTTTACATTAGCGTTATTGCGAGAATCGAACAGCTGTATTAACAAATTAACTTGACTATTTTTCAAATTCGAATTATGCACTCTTATGTATTTGTATGGACGTGGGTTAAATTTTGCTCATTTATAATTTGGAACAGCTACTTCGGTGGACTGTTTGTGCCCTTATACTTTGTGCTAAACAGCATCCTATTTGTACTAAACGGTGTATGTTAATTTTAATGTTCTATAACAAAAAGTACAAGCGCACAAGCAGTATAGGAAAGTACCTCTTTCGAACTGTTATTCTTTGCTTAGCCATGGGCACAAAACCGGTCTCTCGGTTTTCAGTTTTCAAAACCGAAACCGGTTTTCGCTTTTCTATCAAGTACCGGTATTTTCTCTAAACCCCGTTTTCGGTTTTTATCAAACATCGGTTTTTCTCCAAATTTTGTTGTTTTTTATCAAACATCGGAGTCTGAACAAAATCACCGAAAACCGAAGTTTGAACAAAAACACCAAAAACCGAAGTTTGAACAAAAACACCAAAAACCGAAGTTTGAACAAAAACACCAAAAACCGAAGTTTGAACAAAAACACCAAAAACCGAAGTTTGAACAAAAACACCAAAAGGCCAAGTTTGAACAAAAACACCAAAATCCGACGTTTGAATAAAAACACTAAGAAACGAAGTTCAAACAAAAACAACCAAAAACGAAATTTGAATAAAAACACCAAAAGCCGAAGTTTGAACAAAAACACCAAAATCCGACGTTTGAATAAACACACCAAAATCCGACGTTTGAATAAAAACACTAACAAACGAAGTTCAAATAAAAACACCCAAAAACGAAGTTTGAATAAAAAACAAAAACCGAAGTTTGAATAAAAATAAAAAAAAACGAAGTTCGAATAAAAATACCAAAGACCGAAGTTTGAATAGAAAACGCCGGGGTTTGAATAAAAACACCAAACACCTGGGTTTGAACAAATTCACCGAAAACCGAAGTTTGAATGAAAACCCCAAACATCGGCTCGTGCTGAGTCAAAGTTACCTAAATATCATAACGGCCTAAGAATTAAAACTGAGTTAACCTGACTCCGTGGTTTAGTGGTAACGGTCGCTGATTTTGTACAAGCACTGAGATGAGAAGACGACACACACGAGTTGCCTCATGCCAACATCCTGATTGACATTTTTCTTTTTCAGAATTTTACCCAGTTCCACAGGCAAACTCTTGTCACGTCGGGAGAGGTACTTGGTCAATCAATGCCTTTCCCACTCTTTCTCGCTGGCTGAAATTTAAGATCTAATGGCCTGTATACATAAGTTGCTAGCGAGAACACAGAGATCCTTCATTGCTAGCGTATATACACACAATTGTCGATGTGTGTATGATCGTGTGGACATGTACGTGTTGAAAAGCAGTGAAGAATCCCTCGTTGGACCCCCGAAATAGAGAAAAAGGATACAAGACAGAGCAGCGTGTCTTTGTCAGTGGATTGAGGAAGGACCAAGGCTGTTTGAGACAAAATTTCATATAAAAATTCCCAAAACCAAGGCCGGGATTGGGGATAGAGTAGTTCTATACAGTCATATGGGTTCCGCGCAAAAACTACTCGTAAACAACGCCTATAACCCACGAACTATTGTTAGTAGCAAAATTTTAAACGCAGATTCTATAGTAGGTGTTTCGGAAGTTTCTAAAAGCAACGTTTGGTGGTCCTCTCCCAAAATTTGGGTTTGCCCCCTTAATTTCGAACATTCAACCCCCGTCTTACAAAATTTAAGGGTGTATCCGAAAGAGTAGCTGAAGATTAAAACGATGGAGACTGATTATATCTTGTTTGAGTTTCTCGAAAATTTCGTCAAGTTCAGGGTTCCATTTGAACTTTGCACCTTTTGTCAGTAACTGTTGAAAAGGTTAAACTTAAACTGTGAATTGCCTTATCTGTGACCTTAAAAAAAACTGCAGTCCTATGAAACTTTTTAATTGTCTCTTTGTAGTTGCCGGCCATGTGGTCTGCGGCGGTAGACCATCGGCTCGAAGGTCCCGGGTTCGACCCGGCAGGGAATGGGTGTGGATTTTAACAGCTAAAGGTGAATCGTGACGGGCCTAAGTCCAAAGTTACTAGACTGGCTCATATAAAAATAAAGTTTGCCAAAGTTTTATCTCTCTGTAGTCGGTCTTTTCAATCTTTTTATTTTATTGGCAATTCTCGGAAATATATTTATCTGTTTCCCATTCACACGAAAACAGAGTACATCAAGTTGTCTGTACATAACGTGCCTTTTCTCGTGCTTTCATATGCTTTGAAGTAGAAGTTCCAGATCTGCTAATTGTTGTTTGTATCCTGAAGATCCTATGACCAAATCATCAGCAGAATTGGTAATTCGTCTTGGTAAATCTTCGAGTAGCATTCTTGTGGCTATGAATAAAGCCTTGGCCGAGCTTGAATGTCCCATCACACATCTTTAGAACGTGTAGCTTTTCCTTGTGTGATTCAACTCAAATGCCATAAATTTTTGGCTCTTCGGGTGTAACAAAATTTGAAAATAGGATTGACACACATCAATACATATTAATTTCTTTCCCCGTAGGTTATGAAGAATGTCCTCTGTTGACAAACGAGACAGGAAGATATTTACTATATGAGTTGCATTTCTTCAAGTTGAGGACTATCCTAAAGTCTTGTGAATTTGCTTTCTTTACTATCAAAAGAAGCGAACAAAATGGGCTCTCATCTATCTCTCTCATAAATTTTGCCTGGAGAAGTTGATGGATTTGGTAATCGACATGTAAACGTACCGCAATTGGAATGGACGCGCCTCTGTTATGGAATGTTGCCGACTCATCTATTCTAATTCTATGTATATATGCTCTGGAATAGCCAATGTCTGAGGGAGACTGAAAATATGTACCTATATTGGTATAGTAAATTTCCGACCAGAACATTTTGGTTATCTGATTGTTCTAGGTTGATGCCAAATGCATTTAAATCAAATTTATTAGACGTTAATTTGAGCCTTTCTTGTATCTCTTGTTTTGTTATGTATTTGTAAATGTCATCCAGTTGATTTTTTGTTT